>OX424575.1:6580441-6805441 GCA_949152435.1 Gastracanthus pulcherrimus | reverse complement strand
AAATTGTTCAGCACAATGGCTAAAAATGAACGCTTATAAAAGAGAAAACAAGACACAAACTTAATGTGCGCTACGGCATTTCGAACATTTAAAAAACATCCGCAACAAGATACTTAAAAAACCTGACAATTCCGCGTTAATTCAATCGACCATCCACCAATGAATAAATTTCCTCCTGTCCCATCCTCACCGTCATTAATCGAAGCTCAAAAATATATCTCTCTCCAACCGAACACCGAAACACTCTCTCAAGCCCATCGCACCACTTGCCCCTCCATCCTATAATCCCACACCCCCCACACCGCCGTAATATTTCGCAAAGAGCCTTTCACGAGCACACTCCTTAAAAAAGCAAACTGCAAAACACACGGACAACGAGAGCCGCCAGCGACAAGCTTCGCGACGGAACAAGAGACCCGAGCGACATACACCCAGCGCAGAACCTTTAAACCCTGTGTGCACTGCAAGAGAGAGAGAGAGAGAGAGAGGAAGAGCAAAAAAGGAACTCGAGATAGAAGAACTCAAGAGGGTGGTAAAAGAGGGATCGTAGAATCCGCGAGGCAGCGCGCGGGCGTCTTTGAACTTGACACGGGTCAGATGACTGAGCTCGAGCGCATATCTCCTCTGCCTCCTGTGCAGCGGAGGCGGCGGCGACGGTTATCTCCTCTGGAAGAGTCTGTGTGTAGTGAGAGCCGAGAGAGAGAGAGAGCCTGGCGTGTAACGGCCTTCCCGAGGCTTTTAAGGAGGACGATGAGCAGCTCGAGTGCTCGACGCGAGCGAGCGAGTGCCGCTGCTTTTTATTTCGGATAAACGGTGGAGAGAGAGAGTGGACGTGGGTTTTTGTGTCTTTGTTTCGTGGGGGGAGGTGTCGAGTGGATGTGGGTGGTGTAGGGTTTTGAGCTTGGGATGTGTGGTGGATGATTTGATCGATGACTGGGGCAATGGATAGATTAGAATGAGGGTTGAAGAGGTTGTCTGAACGTGTTAGGATGGTTCTACTTAAGCTTTTCAAGTCCTCCTGTTTCTTGTTGGATGAATTGTAGGAAACTTGGTATATACGGGTTTTCAGGGATGCTGATTGTAAATGTGGGATCGAAAGTTTAGAATTCAAAATAGTGGATGCAAAATGGGGGATTATATACTATTTTATAAGATTCAGTGTTTTTTGTAATTCTAAATCAATGAAAATCTGAAAAAAAAGAGTTGTGAATATCAGTAACTGGGATTTTGGTTCGTTGCCCTGGTGGAAAATAATTTGGAACTATGTAGATCTATATTTAGTTTGTCATGGTAAATAATTGAGGACCTCGATAAAACTGGATAATTCTCTACCAGGGTGATTATGAATTTAGAAGTAGATTTGTCAAATTCATTGGTTTTCATACAAATTGAATAATATATTCTGATTTGTAATTAGCGATCCAAAAATCCTCTTATACTGATTATCATGAGAATCTAACATTCTTTGTATTATCACATGAATTTCTTTTCCCAAAAAAACAAAAAGTACTTTCAATGTTTGTTTGTTATTAAATTGAAAAATATAACTAAATAGATTCTAACTATAGTTACACAAAAGCTATACAAGTTTTCAATAAACTACCAAATGATCTAAAAACATTAGAATTAGATAAAAAGTCACAAAAATATAAACTGAAAATGTGGATAAAAGATAACTATAATATATGAGGTGCAATTATATTAAATATATCTATGTACAAACAATATTTTTTATAATGTTAATAGTTTCTAAATTTTATAATGTTTCTAGTCTACTATGAGATGTATACGATACTAGTTTAGTTTAGTTTTTAAGTTAGTTTTAAGTAAGTTAGTTATGCTTTAAGTTTTTTTATTTATCACTTTTCTTAATTTTATGTACCGGACCTGCACACAGGTAACTTAGTTTACCTGTGTAGAGATTTACATCATTCTGTAATTTTATGTATGTGAATCTTTCTGGTTTAAATAAATAAATAAATAAATATTCATAAATCGTAAGAGATTAATGGAAAATAATACTAATAATAACTATTCGAATTGATAGGTATATTTTAGTTAGTTTAAATAAGCAGTATCAATTTACTTAGGATATTCTTTTTTCTTCATTATATTAGGAACTAAATTTGTCTATGATATTATCATATAGTATCAAGAGATTCCATTTAAAATAAAATTCGCAAATATCAAAATATTCAATTTCAAAAAGATCAATACTCCAAGAAGTCCTAAAACATTCAATAAGCCATACAAACTATAACCCTCTAAGAATACCTACGATTAACGCCCCCTCCCAATCCCACCTCCCGCATAAAATCCAACGATCACCCGCCAACTTCACCCCGCGTGAATTGAGAATTCGAAAATGATAAAACACCTAATCGCACGCTCGGAATACTTCCAAATTAATTAAAACCCGTTTTGCTCTCCTTCTCCTCCTCCTCCTCATCCGTGCGCCGACACTATACCAAAAAGGTCCTTCAACGAGAACGCAGGGGTAGAGCGTAGTTTCGAGCGTAAAACGCCGCGGCGCAGACACGGGAAAATGCTTTTCATATAACCCGCTGCCATGCAGAAACTCCGAGCGCAAAAGGAGAGCGACGAGAGGCAGGTATCGCGAGTTTTCGGCTGGGTGTACGTATATAGAGAGAGAGAGGGTGTAGTCGATATATTCGGAGGTTAAAAAGAGGGTGGGAGGGGTTATATTCGGAGTCTCTTACGCGGGCGAACTTTTGCGGTGGTGGTGATGGTGCTGGGTGGTGGTCTTTCGCGGTGGGGTGAAGCTCGTGACTGCGAGGCTTCGCTATGGTGCGCGCTTGTGTTAAGGGTATGTGGATGAAGTTGCGGTGTAGGTAGGAGTCTGTGCTTAAAACTGGGCTGCGTAGCTTCGATAGAGAAGTTTTTTGTTCGAGAGCTTGGTTTGATGGTGGGTATGTATCGAGTTGTAATGTAGTGGATTTTGTTAGCGCGGTGAGATTGGTAGCTATTTCTATAAATTATGTTTACTCTACCGATTGAGCGTATGAAAATAATTTGTTGTATCTCGCATTCTTGTACAGCATTTTTATTTATCGGAACACAAGCATGTTATTTATCGGAACACAAAAAAGAAAACAGAACCCAACTGCATAAAAATTCTTTTTGTTTACATTCGTATTAATATGTTGCTTATTCATTTTTTGACCAAAAACCTTTAAACCACATACACATTGTTCGAGTGTAAATACAGCCCGTTATAATTGAAAAAGTTAAATTCTCATATTCAAAGAGTCATTGAATTTCTTAAGGATAGCGATCGTTATACTGTTTTTACACAACCTTATATCTCAAGTGACACTCCGAATATCATAACGAATCGATTAACACCTGCTTTATCAAAATCAAAAAAGGAACGCATATACATACATACATATATTCATTCATACATACATATATACATAAATACATACATACATACTATACATACATACATACTATACGTACATACATATATACATACATACATACTATACGTACATACATTATACATACATACATACATACGCGGGAAAACAATACCCACCTTTGCGGAGCGCAATCGAGTAATAAAAAACAAATAAAATAATATAAAGTCTTATTTAATATTTTAAATCTTCCGGGTTTATATTGAATGAAATAATAACCATAATGGCTACTTTATTGACCTGAAATGCGGGACAAAATTAGCATATGATTCCCGCAAATCTACTTTTTTTCCGCAAATTCACTTTTTTCTCGCAGATCTACTTTTTTCCCTCATTTTTTCCCGCAAATGCATTTTTTTATTTTCCGCAAATGCTTTCTCCTTCTTTTTTCAATTTTGAGCTATTTCTTTCTCTTTCCGTGGGTCCCACTATAAAGTTGTATATGCAACACGGGAATAAAGTCGACTTTATTCCCTTATTGCATAATGTACTATTATCACTTTAATTAAGTAGTTGTAAAAAGTTTTTCAGTCGACGAATCTCTTATATCTTTAGTGAGAAACAAAATTAAACGCTATAAGTTTAAAATCGGATGGGATTCGTATAAACATTTTTAAGACAAAACCCAGTCCATTTAATTACGTATTTAATTACTTATTTAATGATAAAATGCAAGGTACCATCAAAGAATCAGTTTTCGGTACTCTTTTTATATAAATCGTTGCATTTAATTTTTGCATATAAAAATCTCTTACAACTAAGAAATGACAGGTAAATATCTGTTAAGGTATGTACAAGGCGAGAAGAATTTTAATAGTGCATATTATTATGAGATTATAAATTTAATCGAAAACTAGATCCTGGGCGTCTTACAGTCAGTTGAAATTACACTACATTTATACAATGTTGAATTGATAAATTATATACTTTATGTAATTCATTACTCATCAAATTATTATGGTTATATACCTTAAAACGCTAGACTTATCTTCAATTTTCTTCATAAAAATATCCGTAAATTCTCCTTAAAATATAACACAGCGTTAAAACAGCGCCATATTTCAGCATATGTAAATTCGTCAGCAGTATTCTAGCTCCACCAATCAGCCTAATTAAAAATCCTACGAAACACCCACCATAAATCTCACCTGCGCTTTAAAAATCAAAAATAACCTACATCCATCCCTACCCTGCGCCTCTTCCCTAGCTCGCGTGCTCCACTCCTCCCGCGTAATATGCGCGCGCTCTATCGCGTCAGTCTTCCAGCAGTCCGCTACCTGCTCTCTTTCTTCCTCTCTCCCTCGCACCTCGGCAAATTATCGCTCGCGCTCAGTCTGCTTAAAGGCTCCCTCGGCCGTGAAAATCCACGCCTCGCCGGCTCTCGGGGAAATTGAAAACTGAAGCGCCCGCGCCGGAACTCGCGAGATATACTCCCGAGAACGACGAAGGAAATTTGGCCTTTTCCTCCGCAACGCACGCGCGCGCAGTCCGACTTTTTAAGAGAGAGAGAGAGAGAGAGAGAGAGAGAGAGAGAGAGAGAGAGAGAGAGAGAGAGAGACTGTGTGGGTGTCTGTATACGTGCACACGTATACATTCCGACAAAGCGCGCGAATGTGCAAATGCTTCTCGCAGGTGAGGTCTGTTTGTTCGTTAAGTAATTGAGTTTGTTAAGCGACGCCCGCGTGAGAATGACTCGGCAAACACGAGGCTGCACTGCGCTGCTTTTCGTCAAGTGTGTCTCTGTGCGTGTGTACGGTTTATTTTGAAATTTGAAAGCGGCGAGATTGCTTGGATTGTTTGGCGCGCGAGAGAGCTTGCTACTGGCGTGTACGGATGTTTTTGCAAGTGCTTGCTCGATGGGAGAGGCAAACTCTGGCTTCATTTTCGTGGGCTTTGCTTGGTTTTCGTTTGATGTGTTTGAGGAAAGAATTGCGTGTAAGGTGTTTGGATTGGAGAGTGTAATGCGAGCGTTGTAACAAGAGGATCTCTGTACCTTTCAGTGATACGTATTTATCTTTTTCAGTTAATTTTCAGTGAAAAGTAAGTTTTAAGCGAATTTATAATGTATTGTGTCTCAAATATACCTATATGTCAATCCAAAATCGACGTTTTAGTCTATATTCAAATTGAATGTTACAAGTGCTATGATGTTACTTTTAATAATTATTATTAACAGTGGTAATATTAATATCACCGTTGTATGCTAAGGAAATAGTCGATTTATAGTGTTTTTAACTTGAATTTTATTTGGTAGAAATTGAAAAATTTTATACAAATAATTTATTTTGGATTCATTGAGGCCTCATTAGTCTTTTTTATGAAATATATAAATATTATTAGAAATAGAATATCATTATTTAAAGTATAATAAATTTAGATCTCTAGACACCATGTGATCCAAAGTATTTGATTGCAATTATTATCTGCTTTAACGTAACCCACAGACTGAACCAGTGGATTAATTCAGGTGTGCCATACTTTACCTGGAACTATTATATATTGATGACCTGTAACTATCATTATAATAGAAATATTATGTTTATGTGTATAGTTGTCAAAATATGTCATTTTAATAATTGTATCACAATCAGGTCCCTTTAAAGTTTAAAATTTTAAAACTAAGTTACCTAAATACATCTACTAGACTAAACTACAGGTTACGCGAAAACAAAACGTTTTCTATCAAAAATCTCACAAAAAAAGTAGAAGGTTTCAATATGACAGAGATTGTTAATATCGTACTTTATACATTCTATTTTCATTGCTATAATATTAAAATTTTACATTAACATTGGCATTGACATTAACATTATATAAATACTATCCCTTTAATCTTCACAACAATATACAATATCTCAATCAATTGTAACAAAAATGTGCATGATCATTGAATATTCATCATCCAAAGTAACCTAGACTTTCTGAAAATCATATCCCGATTGTATCATCAATCCGAAACAAAATCCATAACAAAATGAAAAATGTTCCAAACTTCTACGCACCCTCTGATACACTCCGCCTAATTATCAGGAAGCCTTCGTGTATATCGTGCACGTCATCGCTGCTAAAAAAAAGAAGAATAACCCCCAAAGCCGATCGAACCAACGTAAGAAAAAAAGCCGGCCTCTTTCGCCCTTTCATCGGCTCTGCCGACTACAATTTTTCTTCCTCCTCCTCGCCGCCACTTGTAGAATCGAATAATGATAAACGACTCATCTCCGGCAGCGGCTCGATAACCGAATCACTTTGCCTCCGCTCTCTTGTACACGAACTTCGCCTTTGGCGCACGCGAAAGGGGATTATCGTCGGTAAATCAAAGGCAGAAGGAGAAAAAAAAACGCGTGGCAGGAGACGGCTGCGCGAAAAAGAAAATATCGACGCGACAAAAGGAGAGAGAGAGAGAGAGACCCAAGATTGACGACCGTTAAAAGTGTGTGTGTGTGTGTGTGTGTGTATTCTCGTGGAGTCCCTTTTTTTCGAAGCGAACTCTCGTGCTAGGAGGCCTAATCAATTCAAAAAGCTGTGCCGGTAAGGGCCTGGAAAAAGTGTCTTATCGTCGAGGAGGAATCAGGGCCGAAAACTATTTGCCTGATGGTCCTTCCGCAGTCTTCCGACGCTTTTGGCTTTTTCCACGATGGGCGGCGATGATAGAGAGGGAGACGTGTTCATTGAGAGAGAGACAGAGAAGGTGGGAGAGCGGGGAATAATTATCTTAACGAAAATTAATGGAGTCGCTTGACACTAAGCATTTTGGAATGCTTAGGGTAAGTTCTGCGTTGGTTAATCGTACTTTCTGTATATCTTTGTCAAGAATCTTGGTGGGAACACGTTTTTTTATCTGGAATACTGAAAGATTGATTGCTTTAACAAACACGGGGAAGGTAGTTGTATTACAATCCTGTGCTAGTCAAAGTCAGTCTTTGAAAATAAAAGTTTGATAAACGATGATATTATTTTTTTATGAAATTTAAAACAATATTTGCAGACATTCAGAGTATAAAAAGTTATAAATCATATATAAGTCATTCAGAATATAGGAAATCGATGAAATAAAAAATAGCTGCAGAACAAGATAGCGTTATTATTGATTATGTGGCGAAGAGAAGTTAAGAAATGATAGACTGAATTCTTTTAATTAATCATACAATCATAAACTGCGGAAGATTTCACTAAATCTGTGACGTTCAATAATGATATAATTCTAGTATAATTTCTGTTTTAATTCTCATTGTATATTCTTAGCTATTAAAACCAATTACATTAATTGATGCCACATTAGTACCATGCTAATTATTCATAATTAATAAAACGATGTAATGAATAAAACAAAGGAATAAGACGATAATATCTTGCAAATTACATCACCAATCAAATTATTTGCTATAAATTAAACTAAATCCGCAGCATCTTCCTTTTTAACAAACCACCTTCAAAGCTTGCTAAACTACAAACCACCATCCCTTCAAACTCTCGCCAACTCCAAAAAAGAATCAACTCACCAACAAGCACCCACCAAAAGCTAGCTCCACGCACCCGCGTACCCCCAAACAAATCCAAGACCGAAATCTACTCCCCACACCCGAGGTCAACACGCGAGAAACCAGAGAAAAGGCGCGCACGAAATCACGGCAACGGCCCAGCCTCTACAAAAGCGAGGGTAGAACTCCCAAATCCAGCGCCAAAGAAAGAAGAAAAGAAAGAAAAAAAAGAAAGCAGGAAACAGGGGAGGAAAATCTCCGTCGCGCGCGAGACCTTAGCTGGCACCCCCTCGGAGAGACTCGCCGGAAATCGCCTAATGAGCCGGAAAAATCAAGTCGTCGTCCCTTCCAGGGCCGGAGCTCTCCGGCTCCCTTTGACGGCTCGCCGGCGACGGTGGCGGCACGCTCTCGCGTCTAATTAACCATAAAAATAACGAGATTTCTGCGGTCTCGTACTTTCTTTCTCTCGCTGGTTCGTGCCGCGGCTGGCTGCTCGGGCCGATCGATATTTTACGTACGTGCGTACGAGCTCGCTTGCTTGCTTGCTTTCGTTCTCTCGCGGGTGCTGCTGCTGGTGGAAAAGGGCTGGCGCGTAGTTTATGTCGCACGGGGTGAGAGGGAGATTGGGATAATTTGGTGCGTTTTTGGAAGTTGATTTTAGCGCGATAAATTTGCTGTGGGGAAATGAAAGTTGAGATTAGTAAAAGTAGGTTGCGATGTGTAATAATAATATTAAACGGAAGCACTCGATGCCCGTGGACAAAGTTTCGTTGTTTACTCGGTATTTTTCGTGTACTTTGACTGCTATGTTGAATTGATCGTCAGGGTAACATTTAGAGAATAATCGACAGGTACGTAGAGTTCACTTATTCAGAAATGTCTACTTACGTATGCACCTCAGCATAAGACAAATCAAAACTTTTTAACTTGTTATTGTAAACTAATTAGTTCATATCAAAATATAAGTTCTACATGCACTTGAAAAAAATTTCAAAAATGTTGAGAAACTACAATACAATAATAAAAGTTGAAAAGAAAATATTTATTTTGTGAAAAATTTGCGTTGCTTGCTTGGTTTTACAAGAACTTAAAATTTACAGTAGTCATAGTCTTGTTTTTCTATAATATTTCGATGCTAAATTATCGTCATTATTGTTCTCTTTGTCGTCGTCGTATTAACTGACGTTATTTTCAAAAACATTCTTAACTCACAGTGTCACACCTCCCCCTTAATTGCAGCTTAATTCTAACAACAGCTTAATTACCTTAATTCCACCTCTTTATAATACGATAGCATACTGCATTATCATGATATAGACTGTAGAACTTGTTTCCTGTAACGATTCTTCAGTAATCAAACCTAAACTTCTATAATACTACAACGCTTATAATCTCCCAACTACTAAAATTTAACATACTCACATTATGCAAGCGCCGAATATTCCACGAATTTACAACACCATCATTCCACCAATAATCAAGAAATCACACCTCCAACCGTTCCTTTTCAACGCACCCAACCCGTCACTGCCAATCCCCGTCTTCATCGCTCGCGTTTTACTCGAAAAGAGGGCCTAAATTCCCTGCAAACTCTCGGAGGGGGGAGGGAGGGGAGCGACAAACCTCCTGAGCACTTCAGCTTGGCTCGGAGCTAGGCTAAAATTGGGCGAGCCGAGCTGCGACGACGAGCCAGCCAAGAAGACTCCGAAGACTCGAGAAGAGGAAGAAAGGGCGAGCTCCGCTCGTTGACGAAACTTTCAAAGCTGAAAGCTCAACGGCCGCCCCGGGGGCAAGCGAGCGGGGCTCTCACATAGTCGTCGGATTTGTCTCGTTATAGTTTGCATTGTGTCCTTGGGGCTGATTCGCGTCTGTCTCCTCTGCCTTCTCTCCCTTCCGCACGCGTGCCTCTGGTCCCTTGACTTGCCTCATTTTCCGACGGTGTGTAGGTACGACGTGGTCTTTCTTACGGTCGTTCTTTCTTTCTTTCTTGCGGGGGAGGACTCTTTGTTTATTTATCCGCGGATGCGGACGGGTTCTTCTGATTCTTTTTTATTACTTTTGCGGGGGTACTGCGCGCGCTAAATTAGAATGCCAGACGAGGAGAGATATCGAGTGGATGATGGTAGTGATGAGGGAGATTCGACGAGGATGGAGAGGGGGAGAAGGGATTCTTCTTTCTTGGTCTTGTGCGTGTGTGGGTTTTGTCCGGTTGTCTGGTGGAGGGATGCAGAAATAATTGTAATTTGGTTTTAGAAGGCTCCAAGATGATGAGGCTATTTTTTTTAACGCTTTTTGCTCATAAACATGCAATTATTTAGTAAATGGCTATTATAATTAAAGAGACAAATCGAACAACAGCACGAAATTTTCCTGTGTAACTTACATGGAAAAGTTTAAAATTTTGGAAGTGTCAAGCATAAAGAAGAAGGCATAGCAGAGTATCATGATGATGATGCTAATGATGATGATTATAATGTGGAAGTAGTAGTAGAACTGCATGTTACAGAAGATTAAGATAAATTTATAAATATTTTATAAATTGATTGATATATAAAATGCACTAGGTAGTTCATTGATAGTTAAAGAAATAGTAAAAGAAATAATAATAATAAATGCATTCTATAATAAAGATTCTATAACTCGACGTCGTTACAAATTCAGTCTACGTAACATATCGAAAAAAACCTTTTCCCCTTGATTGTCGAGATAATTATCGACCAAATGTATTAGACTAGTCAACAAAACTATTCTTTTATCAACAACGCCACTTCATAAACTCCACCTACAATGAAACCACCAAAAAGCTCTCCCCAGACTCCAACCGCTCATTCAAATTCGCCGCAAAAAACTCCCTCGAAAAGTGCAGCAACCGAGCGACATAGATAAAAGGTGCCACTTCCTCTCCCACTTCAGAAGCTACATTGTCTCTCTCCTCTTACCACCACCCAGTCTAATAGTCCAGCCACTGCGTTCACAGCCCATACCTCACCGCCAGCTTCTACCTAGCTCGTTGCCTCCCATTGTCGAGTGTGCCCATTTTTCTCCCTCCCTCCTCCCTTCATTTTCGATTCCCGACTTCTCGCGAGCCTCAATTCAATCACTCTCGTTCACTCTCGCAAGTGAGAGAGAAATTCGCCCCGTCACGGCGAAGAGTACGAGAGAGAGAAAGAGAGTTTCGCGTGCGCGCAGGGCGTACCTAGATCCACCTGATACGATAATTAGGTTCTTTTGCAGAAGAGAGAGAGAGAGAGTGAGGTGTAGTTTTCAGATGGGAGGAGGGAGGGATGAATGCAGTCATTGTCGATCCGAAGCTATTCGCTCCGGGATTCAGCGGCTAAAGTTGTTTGTTGGACCGCCGGAGGAGGGAAGTTTTATATACCTCCGGCTGGCTGCGATCCGCTGCGGCTGCGGCCTTTATCTAGTAGCGGGCATTTATCTCTCTTTCGGATTCGCTCGTGATTTTGTGGCTATGTGTGGAGGTGGGTTGCCGCTATTCTCGCTCTTTTGCGGATGAGGTGGATTCCTTTTCTGGTGTGGTGTTTTGTGTGGTGTGTCGGGGTTGAATGATTTTCTATGGTGCCGTTGATTTTTACTTTTAAGGGGTTACGTGGAAAAGAAGCTGAAGAAAAATTGAACTTTATTGATAGTTGAAACATATTACAAACGTATGGTAAACTTCTGAAAGATACTATTTCTTCTCCTTTATGTACTTAAGTACTTTTTTTAAAGTACAGTTCCTATTGAAACGAATAATATATCACTCACTATGAGAGTATAACTTTCAGTACTGTTAATATATAAATATACTATAACTTGTATTTTTAAATATCAATAGTTTCTTAGAATTATGAAAATTTGATCAATTTTTCAATATTTATAAAATTATGTGTACACTAGAATCCAACCTCAAGATGATCATATATTAATTTTATATTTATATATAATGCTAAATTGTATGCTACGATTCTATAATCTTTTAAGCTCATTTATTCCTACGTCATATGTCGATACATTTAGTTTAAACAAGTCTTTTTTAATTGAGAGACATAAATTTAATTAGTAATTAACCTTATGTTATATTGAAAGCTTGAAACTGTAAAGTTTAATTAGTATAGCTAGTTAGAGCGTTATTAGATCTTCAATAAACCCTAAAAAACCATCAAGGGAAAGATGGTCTAATATATCCTTTAGAGCTCCTACATCAGTCATGTTTAAGTTTGGTAAACGATCTAACATTCATCAAAGTAAATCTCAAAAACAGACTTTCGATATCCATTAACTGTCCAAACATTTACTTACAATGATTGATCACGATTAAACTGGATCTAGCTGTTCTACTCCTATGAAACTTAAATATTATCTTACTAATACGTTAGTTTAGATAACTCTATCATGCCCATGTTTCATTTCTAATAAGTACTTTAATTATCTTTCATAAATTACAGGCTTCATAACTAAAATGCATATTAAAATGGAAAAACAAGTATAAAATTTAAGGATATAGTGCGAATTAAACGTATTCTTAAGATTAGTTCAATTACTTGCTAATATTTTCAGATAAATACAAATATAAAATTTATATAATTGAAATATCCATGTACCTAAAATTAAATCACAGAAGTATAGATTTATAGAAATATATAGAGATTATAGAGGTAGAGAAAATAAAACGGTTGTATTTAAACTTTAATGTTTTTTTCTTTAAATAATATAATACATTATTAAATAATACAACATCTCTATATCAATGCAGAGATTCAACAATAGAAGTATTAAGTTTACTATGTAAAGAAATGTAACCATGACCCCAAAGAAAATATCTTTATAATTCAGAATACCTAGAAATTCACGATTCACTTGTGTTCTAACCCTTAGAGCACAACAGTAACCCAAATAACCAACTATTTTTAATATACTTTTTTAATAAAGCCGCTCATTGGACTTACTGTCTTGGATTTTGAAATTCTCACATTTCGTCAATTCAAATTCGAACCAACTACCCAAATAAAAATCGAAGACCAAAAATATCATCAAAAGCAACAACGCATGCTTCAAAGGTTTAACAATGTGACTGAAGGAGACAACCAAAATTCAATATCGAATTTACAAACTCTATAAATCTGAATAAGTGGAAATCACTAAGAATAAGCGAAAATCACTTAGAATAGGCAAATATCACTTAGAATAAGAGAATGTTCACTAATTCTAGGTTGAAAGTCGCTTACTTATTAAATAAGTGAGAGAATCTGGGCATATTCTAAATGAACATTCACTTATTGTAAGTGATTTTCGCATATTCTAAGTGATTTTCGCTTATTCCAAGTAATGTTCACTTATTCAAATTTCTTAGAAAATTCCTTACAAAACATCTCTTTCAAAAATCGCCATCCAATGACAAAAACAAAAGCACCCACTAACCCCGCTCTCTCACCTTTCTGTTACAGCGAGCTCCCCGGAACCTCGGCAATGCCCGTACCTCGGCAAGTTCACCGTCACCGGCGTCAACGACCGCGCCCAGCAAAACCAAAAGAGTTCCAGCAGCCGGGGCAGCAAGTCCTACAAGAGCGAGCGCGTGCGTCACGGCCAGGAGCGTAAACTCGAGTACGACGTGCAGGAGAAGCGCCGCGGCAACAATCAGTACCTCGTGCACGAGCAGCAGCAACAGCAGCAGGCCAAGAGGAGAGTGAGATCGGGAGGCGCGGGAAAGGTGAACAGTAGAGATCCGGAGGAGGAGGTCGAGGAGCAGCTGATGGAGGAGGAACTGTGGGCGAGGAAGATCGGCAAGCTGAGGATTCGCAATGAGCCACAGGCGATATTTAAGAGTGAGGATTATTTGGTTGTTTGTTTAATGTTGGAGAGGATTTGGTAAAGGGAGGTTTGTGATTGATGTGTTTGTTTCAATCTTTAGATCTTCTTATTTAGAGTCTTTTTAATTACTAATCGCAGCTCCAGAAGAAGACTTTGACAACTCAAAACTTGTTCAACCTGATTTTTGTGATCAAAATAGTTTATACTACAAGAAAAGCTGTTCGTACAGTTTAAAAATTGATTGGAAATAATTGAGAAACTGTAGTACAATAATAAAATTCAAATAGAAAAATGTATTTTATGAGAGATTTAAGTTGCTTGCTAGTTTTATAAAAACATCGAATTTTGAGTTGTCATAGTCTTGTTCTGTGGATGTAGAATGACCAATGGATGCTATATTATTGTTTAGAACGCAGTATGACGTTTAATTAACCCATTAATGTCCAACTCACAATTGAAGTACTAATTGACGTTTTACCAATAGAAAATAGAAAAATCAATGAAGAATAATTGCATATGATAAAATCTTTGATTTGATAGTAGAAGATTTATGATTTTTCATCAATTTAAAATGTTTGTTAGACACTTTAGATATTATTATATTGATTTTCTCAGTACTAGTGAGATTCGGGTCCTATATAATCGATTAGAACGCAAAATTACCATTAATTAATTCATTAACGTCCAACCACTAATTGAAGTACCGATTGACGATTTACTAATATAAAATAGAAAATCAATAAAAATACATGCAAATATCAATATCTTTCCAATTTTAAGGTCAGATTTTTAAAACTGTTTTGACTGACATTAAATATTGACGTATCTGATATTGCAACACCTAAACAAAGTATTGTATAAATTTTTATTTTTAAGGTCAATTGTCATGAAAGAACCAATTAAGAAACACTTTGAGTTTACATAATTACATTGGTCTATCATTTTCTATTAGCAAAAAAATGATTTATGATTCCATACCCTGTTGCACGGTAATGGGTTAAGAAAAAAATCGATCCTCTTAAGTACGAAAAAAACTGAAAAAAAGTTCGAAGAAAGATTCCACTATGCTAAATATTCAGAAGTAAATTACATGGTGAATACATTAAATTGCGTATTATTAATGGACTGAGAAATAACCAAAAACTCTTTTATGTTTAAAAAAAATTGTATTTATATGTGTTAAATATTTGACCAAATAAAATGCATAAGTAATTATTTTGTTTCCTCAAAGAGAAAACTATGTAATAGTAAGAAAAAGTTTTGCTAAAAACATGTTAGAAACATGTTTTGAGATATAAGGAATCAAAATACACTATTTTAGGAAATGTCCGTATGGATGTGCGTGTGTGCGTGCGTGCGTGCGTGCGTGCGTGTGTGCGTGTGTGTGTGTGCTTATTTTGATTGTATTTTTAAACGAAGGGGGCACAATAATAATGTCAACATGCGCGTGTGGGGATGTTTGACTCTTATTTTGTTAAAATGAAAATATAGTTAGGTGAAGAGTGTGAGAATTTAAAGAAAAGTTTAAATAAGAATAGTTATTTACACATTCCCAAATCCACGATCTATGAGAATATTTTTAAGAAACAAAGAATTTTGACTTCAAGAAACTATAGCTTTTGTCAATTAACGTTTATTTTATTTTCTACGTTCATCGCCCAACTGTAAATATTTTGAACGATAAAACCTCATAAATTCTATTCCGATCGTTTGGATTCTCAAATCCTTGTGGTCTTGTGGTCTATCAACAAACATAAATGTTTTCATTACGGGCATATAAAGATTAGTTTGATAAATTTTCCTTTAAACTATTGGCGTCCTTATTTACGTAACAATGGTACAGAATCCACAACTTTTGTAAAAAAAAACGCTTTTAAGAGAACATTCTCTCAATATTTTACTATCCAATACATTCCAAAAAAGAAACTCAAAACCTACTTTCACCCGCAGACAAGTTCCGCGCCAGGCGCCAACCAAAGCTCGAGGACTTCCAGGTCGACAACGACGACCTGACCCATCTCTCCCGCGTCTGGCCCCGCGAGTCCACCGAGCAGGAAGACCCCTCCGCCGAGAACCTCGAAGACGAGGACTACTTCGGCGAGTACATCGACGAGTCGCCCATCGAACCCCCAAAGAAACGCGTCTACCCGACCTACCTGACCTACCCGGACCTGATCCGCCTGCGAAGGGACATCGAGGAGGACGAGGACGACGTCGAAGCCGAGGACGAGGACATGGACGAGGATTACCGCGCGTACGAGGATGACGAGGACAGGCGCAGGAGGCGAAAGAGACGCGAGGCAATGGAGGACGAAGAAGGCGAACAGCGGCAGCCCAGGTGCAACTCGGACATCACGACCCTGACCGTGGGCTGCTCCACCGCCGACAGGATGGAGTTTCAAAGCGACTGCGTCGACGAGGATGCCGTTACGGGTAGGTTCATCGTCTTATACTCTTATCTTTGGGGGAGGTCTACAAGGGTGTAGCATTTTGTCTTGAGACATTCGAGACCGGCATGGGAGGCATCTTTGACGACGAGAGGGCGAAGGATTGCAATATCGGTTAATTAGGGCGAACTTGGTCGCGTGGGGTATGAGATTCAGATTCCGTTCGGCGCAAGGTTCTCGCGGTGTTACATTACCGAGGGAGGAAGGGCAGAGGGGGATGGGAAGTATAAGGGAGTAAGCGAATTTCGGGAAGAGACGCGGATAATGAGGAATTTGGGTAATCAATGGATTTTCCGGATAGCTCGAGTTGTCATGGGTTAATTAAATCGTTTGGTTCGTTTTGTTCGGAGATGCGTAACCTATAATTATATTTATTGCTTTATAAATAATTAGTTAATTAATGAGTATAGAAGTTGCTAATAAGGTCAATGATGGCAAGAATAAAAATAATATTATTCTATCAATTAATATAAGTATGTATTAAAATATTAGAACTTTGAAAGAGTACTTTCTACAAATTTAAAATTATTTAATGCTTGCTTTTTAATAGAGATCCCGGAGTTCGCGTAGTTTTATTCAATGGGTGCTCAAATCTGAATAAGAGCCAAAAATAATATTGCCAATATGAGCAATGTTAAAAATCAGATATATATAGATATACTATCAATATAAATGAAATACACCGCATCTACCATACAAAGGGCCATTAGATAAAACCACGAATATTGGGTTTCATTTTTAGGTATCAACAAACGATCCCTAAAGCTTCATCAAAATCCGTGACCCAAACTCCGTGGTCCCTTCTTGTTTAAACAGTATTTTAACACCATTGTTTATTATAATTACTTTTAAGTTCCATAAAAATCAAATTCTTAAATATAATTTTTTTTTCGAAACCTATGAGTATTGTTGAAAATACTAATCTCGAGTAGGCATTCTGTTTTAAAATAAAAGAAAATTACATTTTTTCAACTATAAGAATAACTATTTATTAGATCGTAATGTTGACGCTAAACTATTTGAACGTAACGTTAATCTTTTTAAATAAACAATAATATATATAGTGCTTTTTTTTTAGTACCTATACGACACTCAGATTTTCTTAGCGACAGCTACTGAAAAAAGCAATTTTGGCAACGGAGATCCGCATTTCAGTGAATTATTACTGGCAAAACAAAAGCTTGGGAATCAAAGGATTAAGCATTTCAAACTGCGCGTAGAGATCACGCATAACCATTACGCGTTACGTTCCCCTCATTACACCCTCCTTATGAAATCCAGCTTCGCGCGACGATCGCACCTCCTCCAATCCGAGCTGCTCCTCTTACCCTTCCCCCTTCTCGCGCTAAATTCATCCCATGATCTACAATAGTAGCTCAGCTGCCTAATCCCCGACGCGCATATCCAGATCTGGCAATTACACAGGCCCTAAAGTGCCAATAATTGTGTAATACCCGGCCGCCTCCTGCCCTGGCAATAAGATCCATCACACCTACACCACCGCGTGCGTGTGCGCCCTTGCAGTATCTATATGCAGCGTACATGGGTGATTCTCGAAAGATGCGTGCATTTTGTGCAATCGCGGTGGTGATTATGATTAATGAAGATTCTAATATTTCATTTTTTATGTAGAATGATGTATTTTTAAAAAGAACGATATAACTTATTTAAGGGTATATAAACAACCTTTAAATTCTCGCCCTAAAACTCGTGAGATATGTGTTTAATAGAAAAGTATTCACTGTCTCGTTAATTATGTCCTGAAAAAGATAACTTATACTAATTGTAAGATAAAAATTGTTTGGAGACATTAACGGTGTCTGCGATTTAAGACTAATTTGGGAATGGGTCACTCGTAGTATATCTGTATATATTCTATATCCTTACTACTGCATCAAGTCAACAAATAAATTATTTATAATCGAATGAACCTAGTTCACGACTGTCATCCCAAGAGAAAAGAGAATACGTCAGTCACGAGCTATTTTTAGATATTGCATTCTAATTACGCAGGAATTTATAGAAGGTGCAATTGGTTTCTTTCGGCATTTCCTTTAAATAAAATGCATTGGAATTTAAAAAATGCTTTTAAAAATTGGGCATTCACCTTAGAGAAATTAAAGTTAACATCGTAATAACCTTGAGTACGGTTATAGGAGTCCAAGTCAAGATCACCCTGACCCTAATACCTTAGAACCGTACGACTTGAAAAATTAGAAAGGGTGATACATTAAAGAGGGGCACCTTGTATAGAAGCTACCCGAGAGATTTCAGCTGAACACTGTAAAATTCTTGGAGTAAAATTCCTACTTCAGTAACTGTGTTTTTACCTTTTCGAAGTAAAATTTCACTTCAAAGTTGTGAAAATACAGTGAAATTTTCACTCCAAGAAGTTTATAGAGTATAACCCATTTAAAAATAAAAAAGATCTTTTTCATACATCTCAATAACTGAAAGATACAAGACACAGTTAAATCGTTTTGAAGAAAACTGTTACATTCTTAATCAGATCTTAGTTAGATTTTTTATACATGTTTTGTGAAAATTTTGTAATAAAAGTACATGAAATCGAGATCTCGGCTAGATTTTCTTCATAAAGATCTTGCTTGAACATCATGGAAAAATTCCAAAAACATCATCTATACAAAAACTCAAATTGATGGACATTTCTAAACAAACTTTTGCAAAATATCTACAAGAAATCTAAAAAAGATCTCACTAAAAATATACCAATTTCAAACATCTGTTAAACTACTCATCTGCGTTATACATCGTTCCCCTTTCGAGACACACGCAAAAGATCATTTTTATTTCCACATTCTAATCGTCTCTGCATAACACCTCTCCCTATAACCCAATAACACCTCCCCCCCCCCTCACACAATTATCTAACCATCGGCACCCCTCCATTCCACAGCATACTCGTGCCACGGGCGCTGGTTCGACGCGGAGGGCACGCAGTTCGTGATAGCGACGCCGCTGGCGACGCGTCGCGCCCAGGCGGCCTGGAGCGGACCCGACGGCTCGCGGGCCCAGCCGTACAGGAACAGCCGGCGACTCTGCTTCATGTACCGGGAGAACGGCGGTGTCGTCAGTCTGACGGCGAGTCCGGTGGCGTGTCAGAGGGGCGTGCCGCCGCCCCCGCCCTTGCTGGCGTTCAACGCTACCAGTATCGGTGAGTGGAGAGGAATTTGGATTTTTGTGTTGTTTGTGCTGTTGTATTGACGGTGTGGTGTGGGTAGTAGTTTGGTGTGATTTTGTGGTATGGTTTTTTAAGGCCATAAATTAAACTTATTTGTATGAGTCTATACAAATTCTTCCTTTCAGAAGCTAGCATTCTGAAAATGTTTTTACTACGAATACTTGGTAATGCCTAGAATTTCACCGTTATAAACCCTCAAAATCTTGATTCCTCGCGTTATATAAATCATCATAGTTATTAAGCTCATAATCCACTGTCTTTTTAGGATATAACTTGTCAATATATTAGTTATGATATGAATACAAAAAAATAATTTTAATTACGTAAAATTTTTTTTACATATATATGGTAAAATTAATTAATAATATTAAATAATTAATTAAAAAGGCAATCATATGTATGTAAAAAGTGTTCTACGTAGTAAAAATTGATTTCCCGTATTCATGCTATAACTATTGTATTGAAAAGTAATATCCCCAAACCTGAAGAAATTTGGTCAACCGGTTCACTTGGAATCCCGTGGACAGTGGATTAGAAACTTAATAACTATGGTGATGTTATTTGACTTGCTAGAGCATGATATAATGGTTTTATAACCGTGATATTAAAAGTATTATCAAGAATTTATAGTAAAAAAATCAGAATGATTGCTTTTCAAAGGAAGAATTTGTATGAAGTCATATAAATACGTTTTGTTTTTCAGTTCAAGTATATTTAAGCTTCATTTTAATATTCTTTTTCTTGATTAAGTTGACAGTTTTTGAAAAGCAGTTAATTAAAAATTAGTTTTAGTCAAATTGACCTTGTCTGCTAATAACGTTTGAATAAAGAGTTGTGGCAGTCTAGAGTTGAAAGTAAATAAAACTTTAGAAACTGAAAAAAAATTGATGTGGGTATTGGTTATGTAAAAAACATTTTTGTATCATTAATTATTCTGGAAACGTCTTTATTTTGCTAATCTGCATTTTGTCAAATTTATTAAGAGGAGGTTAAAATTAATTGAGAATATGATTCGTCCGCCTATAATCTTACCAAACGGGATATTAATAATTATAACTTGTAATTAAATGAGCTTCAAGCTAATATTTTATTATTTTATGATGTATTTTGATTACATAATTTTTAAAACTGTTTAATTTGTTTTACTTTTTTCTTGTTTATTTATTTATTTATTTATTATACCATTTTTTCGTATATTATATATTTTGTTTCTATATGTTTTATCATAAACATTACCAACTATGCATTAAAGAAATCAAATTATGTACTTTAAAGTGTATACAAGAAGAGATTGAATATAAAGTAATAAGTGTGTTATTAAGTTTACTGCATAATTTTATAAATAGTAAAAGTAAATATAAATTTTAATTGGAGATCATGTTGTTCGACTAACTAATGAGTAATTTAATTAATGATCTGAAACCAAATTTTAATGATTTGAAATTTGATATTCTTAGCATGGATCAAATATTAAATCATAAAATATAGTTAGTAAAATTTAATGGATGGCTAGATTACAATTTATGTTAAATTGATTTACCGTTAATTTGTATATTATATTATTACTAGAAATCATTAAGAATATAAATTCTTTAAGAATGTATCGTTTCTTTTTGAAACATAAAACTTGCTATGAATAAATTCGTCATTCGAAAGACTACTAAAATTTTACGTTTCAAAAATAGGTCATACGTTCTTAAGGACGTTCACCAGATAATTGGATTTCTTTAAAATCTCTTCAATCTTTTATTACATATTAATTTAGATGTGTTTTTAAATTTTGACCCCCCTCTTGCGGTATTAAAAATCGAGAAAGGAAGATGCCCATGGCGGCCTCCTTGAGGGAACTTATGGAATCAACGCCATCATTTAAAGCTTATTTTAATATGAATTTAAATCAAATCGACCTTAAGTACGAGGAAACCTTAGCTTCAATGTTTCAATTCTTAACATTAGAGTCCTATCTTGAGTTCTCACAAAAAATGACAGAACGGACATTTTTGTTTATTGCAAGCCAAGTTTTCTTTAAATCGTTCTGAAAAACTACTATGTAATGTAAAATAAGCATAGAAGTAATACAAAAAAAATTGGACATAGCAAGCGGTACTTTTTTTTAAAGATATAGATATCTACAATTGTGCTCCAATGTTATTATTATATCTATATCGTATATCAGTATATGCAAAAATTAATGCCGTATTTTGTTTCTTGGTGCTTTTTCATAACTTTTATGTTCTTTACAAACATCTTAATACTTTATATTATAATCTGAAGAGTTTTCATTGTAAATATTGCCATTTAATGATGATTTTTTCAAAAATTAACTTTCTCACCTTACTATTAGCCGGTGAACGTCCTTAATTAGTTAATAAAATTAAAATATATTTGGCCTAATTCTATCTTTATTTATATCACACTATGGGTAATATTCATCAGAAGCAACATAACACAATTTTCTTTAGTACTATAGTTTTCTATTAGTATTACAAGATGATTAAAAATTAGTATAATCTATACATTACTTTCGTTAATTCTCTAATCCTCACACAGAAAAAAAATTTGTTAAATCTAAGTAAACGTTTCCTTGAATCTTACTAAGAAAAGATTTACTTAAATAAAGTAAGAATTTCTTAAATTTAGTAAATATTTATTGAATTGATAAACACCAGTCTAAACATAATTAAATATTTACTATTATTTATTATCAAATAAATCTTTTCTTAGTACGATTCAAGGAAGCGTTTACTTAGATTAACCAAATTTTGTTTTCAGTGCAATATCTCAATAATTCAACTATCTCGTTATCACCTAATGCAACCTCGCAACGATTCTCTGCTCCCCAGGCCAGTGCATGGACGGCGCGAGCAGCCTGAGCAACAACTCGCTGCACCTGATCCTCTCCGTGCTGATCCTCCTGCTCGCCGCGCTCAGGTGATTCTAAATACACAGGACAGACGACGCAAGCGACGACACACCTCGAACGACGCTCGAGCATCGCCTCGCTCGACGCAAATATCGAGCGAGGACGAGCGAAGAAAGGTGAGAGATCGCAGACGATTCGCCGCATATACATATATACATACGTAGGAAGGGGGAGGGGTGACGAGGATGACTTGTGCGTAGATGATCCTATTTAGCCTCCGGCTCCGGTGGGTTATATGCGCGCGCGTGCCGAGCGAAATTCGATGCTTCGAGGAGTTTTGATTTTTTTAGGCTCGACAGGTCAAAGTAGCAGCTCGAAAAAGAGGAAGTGTTGAAAACGAAAAATGCAGTTTTTGCTTTTTTTTTTAAAAAAAAGAGCGTGTACTAACGTGCGAGTAGGCTAAAATAAGCTACACGTAAGTTTACTTATTATTTATCCATGCGCTTGTACAATTCGTGCGATTGTATTTCATTGTTATTCAAAATAACACTGATTATCATTTAAATGTGTACATATAATACGTTCTCGTCGCCGACGTCACTCGAACGTGCGCTCGCAAATTCAAAGAGACGGGCTTTGTCGCTCGAGAATGACGAGCGTCAGAAATGCGCGCGAGCCGCGTTAAAAACTACCACGACGCACGAGTGCTTCTCCCGCGCGCGCGAGCCCGGGCATTCCTCGTCCGGCCAGCCGTATCGCACGCGCAATTTCAATGAAATTTCATCCGCGCGGCTTGCGCTCACTGCCGCACGCCGCACCGCGAGAATCTCGGATTATGCTAATTGCCGATGTACAACGCGGCGCTTACCGACGCGAAGCTATGCGAGCGAATTCACTCGCGCGCTCCATTGACGTCGCGCGTATGCCGAAAAATTAGTCCGAGGATAAATGGACGATTCGGCTGTACGAGATTACATATTTTGCCAGGAAAAGAAGAGAAAAAAAATTGAAATCCATCGCTCGAGAAAGAAATTTCTTAGGTGAGGCCAAAAAAAAAACGTTGTTATCGATAATCAATTTGAATTACATTTTTACGCGCGTCTCGAGGGGAGGGGGGAAATTTCTAAAAGAAGAAGAGGGCGGTGAGTTTCGCTTGGCGCGCGCACTTCTGCATAGGTTTTTATACCGACGTAGCTTCTAGGGCAATACTGTTAATTACTAATACGACGTAGGCGAAGACCCGCATCGGATTGATAGAGAAAATCGCTGCTGCTCTCGAGCCGAGACTAAGAAGAAAACAAAGAATCGACGACAGGAGAGTCGAACGAGAGTTACGAGTTTATATATATTAAAGGCTAAGGTCATAGGATTACAAATTTAACGAAGCTAAGGTTTAACGAAATATACGATATTACAAATAAATGTGGGTTAGACCATATCACGCGGCGCGAACGAAAGGAGAAGAAGAAAGCGGAGGGGATGATAATTTTAACGTTTATTACGGGCGCGAGCTACGGCGCCCAGAGAAAAACGAAGAAAATAAAAAAAAGGAAGAATGCGTGTGTGTATGTGAACTTACGTGTGTACGTAAGAGAGAGAGAGTAAAGGCGGGAACCTTGATTTATTATGTAAGCTTTAGGACGAAGGCGCGCGCGCGCACACGCGATGAGTTATGTCCTTAATCTGCGGCTGCGAGTTCTTGCTTTAGTGCAGATTTCGTCTGTGTGTACGTGTGCGAGAGTGTGTGTGTATGTGTGTATGTGGAAGAAAATACGTAGATAATCTCGAGGGTAACGATATTAAGGAAGTGATCCAACGCAATACATTCGTAGATGACGTAGCGTAAGTTTTGTCGCTTAGACGGAGAGGAAGTTGGGGGAGAAGAGAGAATTACGGCTCTGGCCGAGTGACCTTCTAATGGACACTTTGAAGCAAATGGGAGGACTGGCGGATTTATTATTGGAAGGAGTTCTTAAATTTGGATTTTTTTAGGAAATTGGGATGAGTGACCTAATTACTGACAGTTTGTAGATGGAAATCGAATGTTTCATTTATTTTTATCTAATTATTTGCGTAGGAAATTTTTAATTAAACTTGGATACACATTCAAAAAAATAAGCATTATCTGTCGCAAGTACTAAATGATTGCGTTTAAAAATTTAACTTTTATAATTTAGTGATTATTCTACATTTTAATCTACAAAATTTTAATGTACTAAAATCTTATTAGTATATCAATAAGAAGTATATAAATACTATATGAATGTTAGTCTTAAATCAAGTGAGCTTCTAATTTTTCTTAATATTTTGTTTATTATACCCTATAACAAATATTATTCGATACTAAAGTATGTTTACGCATGGAATATAAAATGCTCACCAACGCTTTCAACGAAGAAAATGAAATTGTCAGTATTTGAAACATTCACCCTACTTTCTTCACAATTAAATCATAAAAATTCATCAAAACATACGCAAAACACCTAAATCGATACCCTTTCAGTTCTCCACATTAGCCTCTGACTCTCATCGATAAAACCTCCCGATCCCCGGGCACAAAAAGGAAAACCTAATTGTTCGAAGCCGCGCTCGCTGCTTGCGAAATGCTCGATACCACAAAGACCCGGACACACCAGCGGCCGCCCAAGAAACTCGAATAAAACTTTGTAATGGAAATCGATCGCGGGGCCCGAGCTTTGCAACAAACGCGAGCCTCGGCAACAAGGCCTTCGTCCACGATGCAAAATCACCAATTACTCCCCCGTCCCAGCCGACCAAAGTAATTCTCTCGTTCGGAGGCTCGCGCCCGCTTCAAAGTGTCTATTAGATTTCTTCCTCGGCTCCGAAGAAGAAAAAAACGACGACGACGAGAAAAAAGAACGAGTAAGAGCGATAGAGAGAGAGAGAGAGCTTCCCTTTCATCTCCCCGGACAATGGCTCGACGCGATATGTAAATTGCTGTAACTGTGATTAATTTAGGGAGAGCCTGGGATTTCGCTCTCTCTGTCCGATCAGAGCGCGTCTTTATCTACTGGCGCCGCGCGTGCACGGCCCTTTTCGTCGTCGGCGTCGTAGTGTAGCTCGCGTTTAGCGAGGGACGGGAGCGCAGCCGGGGAAAATTCGCTCGACAATGGGATTCTGAGTCTCTATGCTTCTTCTGCTTCTTCTTCTTCTTCTTCTCCGTCTAGGTGTCTCTGTTCGTCCGTGTAAAGGCGAGGCGGAGACGGTGTTGAGCTTCATAAATTACTTTCGGATTGCCGCTCTTTCGACTACTTACGTAGTTCGTTCTTTTCTTTTCTTTCTTTCTCTCTTTCCTTTTTTTCTTGTTCGCGAGGAGTCTGTCCGCAATGAGCGGGATCGGTAGTATTCCTTTTAACGATCGGAGAGATGTGTGGGGTGATGGGATTGCGTTGCGAAATTGAGGTTGGAGTTGTCGATCTGTGCGAGTGAATGGTTTGAGAAAAGGGAGGGGATTTTGTTTCTTGGTTGAGGTTTCGACGGTTAACGTAGTCCTTGTTAGAACTGAAAGAATAAAATTATTTTATTTACTGCAACGAGGAAAATTACACTTTGTAAAGTTTCTTTGAACTTGAATAAACGTACATTTAATTATGGAGTATTCAGAAACATAATAAAATACATTCATTTTGGATATTGTAGACATATAAATTAGATCAATAATGAAACGATTTTTACAAATATTCAAGACTTTGATATGCATTTGTTAAGTTTCAATAATTGTGCACTCGTTCTGTTATGGTTTTCTGAGCCCTCCATGTATCGCATCAGCTTCGATGTTACTTTCTCAATGATGGTAATTTCTATACATAATCGAGTTTGTCTTTAACATACGAAAGTGTAAATTTTACTATACAATTTCTCTCAGAGGATAAACATTTTTACGTATATAATTTTTACAAAATCAGAGAGTATGAATGTTCATTGGTATCCAAAGAAGGCAATCCGTAGTAATCTACGCAGCTCAACACAAAAAGCGACAAAACGTAAGATGCGGTAGACGAAGAAAGAAAGTTTATCCCTTTTCTGCCTGAGCATCGCAATCCGAAAGCAAGCAATAAGCAATAAAGAAGAAAATGCGAAAGTTGTAGAGCCGGGCGCTTGATGATACGAGGAGATATGTATTTAACGAAGCACTTTGTATAAATTGTTCAGTCGGTATATATGTAATCGGAATCGAAATTACTTGACGACTAAAAGCTCTGACGTGTCTGATTATTTATTCTAAGGATCAGTTGATGTAAGTGAAATGAATTTCTTCTCACTGCATTGAAAACAGCGCAAAGTGAGCGATAGAGAAAAAGAAAGATAGAGAGCGAGAGAGAAAAAGAGAGAGAGAGCATGAAATATGATTGTATCTAACGCAGAGTCTATATTGTATCATTGACATTGTACTGTACAATTATAAGTATCTTTGTAATAATTGATAAGCATAAGCGTGTAGAAAAACCTGAACGTTCAAAGTTCAGTACTTCGTTTTATGAGGAAAATAGCATTTAAATTAGAGGAAAAATTGAGTAATCATACAAATCATGAAAATTAATGTATGAATTTCGACTGAGAATAATGTCGATCAATTTTGGTTCTTTCAAATTCCTCGTTTTAAAATTGCACAAGAAAGTTTAATTTCTTGAAGAAATAAAACTCATCGAAATAATTATGAAAATTAATGTATGAATTTCGATTGAGAATATTCGGTTCATTCAAATTCTTTGTTTTAAAATTGCACTAAGAGAGTTTAATTTCTTGGAGAAATAAAACTCATCGAAATAATCCGTAACACGCAAATTTTCATTCGAAAATTCGTACAGTAATTTTCTGAAATCTTATAAAATCGTCGAAAATTTTTTACCCACAAAGAAAAAAATAATACTCGTGAAAAAGCCAATATTGCTATTTTGACACACACTGCGACAGGAAGCAATCGCCATTATATATACACACGTACCCCCTTGTCTATAAGGCCAATCAAGTCTCGCCAGGGACTCTGTTTATCCTCTACATCGTCGCATCTTTAAGTACGCCGTTCACTTACATCGTCGTGCTCGCTTTTCTCGCTTCAGAAAGGGCTTCAGCGTTAATTTTTAAACAAAATTCAATTTTACCAAAAACATACCTTAATAATATGAAAATATAGTTTATTTCTAATGTAATTTTTCTTTCAGCTTTAGCTTTACAGTTCATTAATTAATCAACATATAGCTAAAAAAAGATAACTTTTATCAAAAAGTTTTCTTTCATAACATAATATTTACATAATGAACAAGAATAGAAGTTAAAAGTTCATACAAATGAAAAAGAATTTCAATCCTGTGTCACGTCACTGTGATATCGCAATATCCTTAATAACTTAACCTACGTGTTGTAGGTCAACCAGCCCTATCTAAAAAGAAGTATTGCAACATTACACTCCTTTGAAATTCTCTTTGATTTGTCTTCAATCTGAACTACACATAACTTTAAAGTCAACGAGAAAAAACAAAAGAAACCTGACTTTACAGTTAACCATCTACCAACTAAAGAAGAATCGAAAAAATCCGCAAGTTACCAATCAACAACAAAACGAAAAGTCTCTTCTCTCCCACCTACAACATCCAAACACCCGTACCTCAAATTACCAACCTCAAGACGAGTACCTCCCTAACGAGATATCCACAACAAAACCACCTCGCAGACTCAAAACCCTTCGACAAAAATACTCGAAAGAAAAATCACAAAGAAAATCCTCACCCCGGATAAATTCAGAATCCCTCGCGATAGCACGGGGCATCGGCTCCTCTTCTTTTTTGTTCCTCTCTCCTCTCCCAACTACCCTCTCTTTTATGTACACCCATTGGCCCCGTGCGCGCACACACCTCGTTCAAAGACAGCGGCTCTTTTGCACACTGCAGCGCGAGGCGAATCAAAGAGGCAGCGCCGGCTGAAGCTTCGGCTTCCGGCTGATGCTTCTTCTTCTTCGGGTGGCTGAAAAAGACGGAGATGTGCTGGAATCGAGGTCAACGATTCTCCTCCGCGCGAGGAGAGAGAGATGGAGACGCGCCGGAGGGACGGTGATCGATCGCTTTTCGACGCCCTCGGTGCTTTAAGACGGGTCAATTTTTCGCGATGGTGGGAGTAGTTTTCTGGGTGGGTTTGTGGTGGATGGGAGAGGAGTGGTCGTTATTGTGTATTTTTTTGAGAGAGGAAGTCATTTTATGATGTGGATTTGTAAGTGGTATTGAATTAATTAACCCTTTAACGCCGAGACCGTTTTACCGCTGTAAGATTTACGTCTTTTGGTGTTGGTTGTCTAAGAATGGTCTAAAATTAAGATACCAGTAGTTTTAGTAGGCGAAAAATGATTGTAAATATGTCTTTTTACTGAATGTAGCCCAGAAACTACATTAGACCTTTTGTGGTTCCATCCGCTTCAGAATCATTTTTCTTAATTGTTTTTAAGATTTAAATTTCATAGTGCTGTTTTGAGGGGAAAAGTTATGAGATTAAACCAGTATAAAAGTTACCTTATCGAGTGTAAATTTTTGACGGGGCTTTCAATTGGATGTTTATGACCAACCATCTCAACGTTAAAAGATTAAAGTTATTTTAAGGATTTCTAACTAATTATTCAGTTATACAAGTTTTCCAGGAACATCACTTAATATTCATTTATGTTATAATTGATAATTCAAGTATATAATAGCTAAAGTTTCAATTAATTAATGAAAATTCAAACACACTTTCATACATTTAAGTGTCTTGAACTGTCTATACTCATATAGAGTTATCTGTATTTATATTTAGTCATATCTCAGATCTTGACAGCTGAGAATAATTTTTCAACTGTCGAACTCGATCTCAATAAATCCGCTATCTCATCTAAAATGTATCGGTAGTTTGTATTCGAGCACAGTCATAAACATTATACTACATGTACTATGACTATAGTTTTACTGCGAAGCTCGAACTCAAACTTTCAATTAGCTATAGATGAGAAAGCAGAATTTTTAAAGAAAGTTTGAGAATTTCGAATTTTGCAAGATCTGAGATACGACTATAAATTTGACTTTTATTAAAAGTTTAAACTCTTCTACTTGAACTTCAGTTAAATAAATATATTAAAGTTTCTAAAAATTAATATTTCTTCTACATACAGTATCTCAAAACTCAAAAAATAAACTGAATATAATTCATACAGCTGCAATAGATAAGTCAATCAGACGCTAACCGAAATAATGAATCAATTAATTACTGAAAATCCCAGTATATACTTACACATATTTCCATTCATTCTAGCATGTGGAAAAGTAAATTCCAAATTACACGTAAATGAATAATACATTCCGTACGAAACCTATCATTCAATTTGTCACCTACAATAAACTTAAATATCAATCCCCAGTACACGCTACACCGTAATTGAAAATTCAAGAAATCCCCACCACTCAGAACCAACTTAAATCAAAAACCAGCCCACATCCACCCAAAAGCAAAACCATCGATATACATTATCAAAACAACGCAATCTCTCCCATACACGACCACCCTCGATACGCCGTAGCAATCAACGCGCGGTGCGTTTCCGCGTGGTCATACCTCATATAGAACTGCACAGCGACAATGCAACCCGAGAAATTTTAATCCTTCAGCCGATGGCCGCCGCCGCCGCGCAGCTCTCGGTGCATTGTACAGTCGTTATACCAGGCCGCGCTCGATCAATCAGCCGCGTAGCTTATAAAGCGTTTAATGGCGTATGCAAACGATTTCCGCGGGCGCGTATACAAGCGATAATGAAATCCACCTTGAATTTCGGTTAAGCGCGTGGGTAAGGAAGGAATGCGGGATCTTTGCGTGGGTTGTTGTTATGTGGATTGGAGAATTTTTTTGAGGATGTTTTTATCGTGTTGATGAGCGAGAGCATTGAACAAAATCAAATGAATAATGTTATTAAGGGATTATTGCAGGAAAGTTTTTATGGAAATTACTTGGAAATCATGTAACTTAGAGTGTATAATTGAGTGTTCTGTTACTAATTTTTCGATGATCCATGTATTACTAGGCATTCAGTTTATTCGTGATAGCTCGAGATTGCAAGCAAATTGCTATAGCTGGATATTTGATTTTATGAAACCTCCGGTTTTTTGCCTCGAAAATGCTTGTATCTTTGAAACTTTAGTACCGAAACCCTTTAAAAAATCGTTATTATAATTTATTTTGTTCTTAGTATTTATTTATTTAACACTGTTTAGAATAAAACTGTATTACCAAACAAGAAAAAAGTTAAATTAACACCTACTTAATTCATTTAGTAGTTACGAAATCACCTCAAAATGAACGTAGCAAATACGTTACGATTACCATTAAATCTTTAACACTTACAAACCAAAGCTCACGAAAATATCAGGAAATTCTATTCGAATCATGCCTAATTCTCAACCAAATGTAGGCTGTAACACAAACCACAAAAAAAAATTTCAATTCAGTTCATTCATTTCATTCCATTTCTTCCCAAACGGCCATTTTATAGTCGATTGGTCTTTTTCCTAAAAAATTGTCGAAAAAAAAATAATAATAACCAATAGCACTTTTCTGAAGTAAAATTGTCCGCTCTTTCCGATTCTGAAGTTAGAATTTTTAAATTTCCGTTGGAAAATTTCAAAATGGCGGTTTTTAGGCAAAAAACCAATCGACCATAAAATGGCCGCTTGGGAAGAAATGGGTTAATTCTCTATTTCTTCAGTACCAAATCGTTCCAAAAAGTACACGAAAAATGCAATCCACCCCAACTCTCCGCCAAAATCCACCCACATCCCAACATCACCCCCAAGCACCAAAGAAACCACTCGCAGTCAACGACTAATCTCACCCCCCTAACCCCATAAAATCCGTACCCCAACAAGCTTCTCTCGCACCCCGCATCCCCCTTCCTAAACTACACGTTACTACCGAACTCTCCGTGCACTCCGCGACAAAACTTCATTAGCGCGCATCGGCTTACGCACACTGCACGTACAACAATGCCGGCTACGCGCGGTAACTCCCCCCCTCCTCGATAATTATGGGCACATTGCCAAACACACGCGCGCGCACGGCCGCGTAATGAGATTGATGCAATCGTTCGGCGTAATCCCGGCAATTTGCACTGACCGCGCGCGCACGCGTTATAATATCACGAGAGAGAGAGAGAGATTTTGCAGGATTCATGAAGTTGACGCGCGCGCGAGTGGTGGGTGGACTATTATAGTTTGGGGGGAGGGAAGAAAGAAAGAAGTGTGAGTGGTGAGTGTTGATCGGTCGATATGCGAGGACTGGAGTGTGGAGAGTGTATCAGTGGGTTGCGAGTGTTTGAATTTGACGTGGGTGCACAGAGAGAATTTTCTAATAAAAATTATAACGAAATTCAGGGTAAAAATTACCGTAAATAACTATAAAGCTGGGACACTCCTACTTTCTGGCACTTTTTACTGATATTTTATTATAAAAATTACCTCATTGACTACAAATTTTACCGCACAGACTATAAATTTTACCGCGCTGAATGGTAAAATTTGCCTGATTTGAGAAAAAGAAGGCAGCTGATAAAAGAAACAACTGAGCGTGTACACATTTTAGGTTACCTCAAATATAAATGTGTATAAATGTACTTATTTTACCACAAATTTTGGTTTTCTCTAAGATTCATACGGGGAACTTTTACTGTGCGGCAGGCAAATTTTACCCTTCAGTACGGTAACATTTATCGTAAATATCAATAAAAACTGCCGGAAAGTTAGAGTACCAGCTTTATAGTCATTCGCGGTAATTTTTACTGCGAATTTCGTCATAATTTTTATTAGAAAATTCTCTCCGTGTGGGGATATGGAGGGGGGGGGGGGAGAATTTTCAATCGAGGGATAATATGTGTGAATTGGTGTGGACGGGATTTTGGTTTGCTTGGGTGTTAAGGTGATGCTAAAGCCACCTATCACCGAAAAATACGAGGATCCACTTTTCTCATTTCATTTTCAATTTTGAGTAAATATCTCTATGGAAAGTTGTTGTTCCAGCCAAAAAGAACAACTTTTCATAGAGATATTTTCTTAAAATTGAAAAATGAATTAAAATAGTGGTTCCCCGTATTTACCAGTATCACAGGGTTTAACATCGTCTTAATGGGGAAAGACTTGTTTTATTGAGGATCGAATGAGAATATTAGGAATTTTAAGGAGGATTGATATACGAAAGTAGATGAAAATGTCAAAGTTTTGAGTAGATTAATTAAGTAAACATTAAAATTGTTATTTTGATTGACATTTAAAGTACCAGTAGAGAATTTGACTGATTTTAAAATTAGTTTGAATTTTTTATAATATTATTATTAACAACACAAAGCTATAGAACAGACTTGTGCTGCATGATGTAACCGTATATACTAAAATTTTGTCATGTCACAAAAAAGAAGCACTAAAAAATTTCAAATTATTTATATAGATTATAACATTTAGTGTTCTGAAAATTTTTCTATTCAATCCGAAATATTATATTTATTGCTACCCTAGTAGAAATCTATCACATTCCGAACCAGTAATCGGCCATTCATAGCTATTAATGGTCGATTACTGGCTCAGCATTAGATTGATTTCTATATAACAGGGAAAAGAAACCTCGTTTTTCGTCGAAAAAAATATTATCCCATGCGTGTTTAGTTTTATTACGGAATTTAGAAAAATGATTATCCCTATATTTTAAACCAATATAAACAATTTTTATACTTTAGTTTTTTCTTGCTTAAATTAACAAAAAATAGACAAAAAATATTAAGTTTTAGTCGATTTTGAATATAATTTCCCCTTGAAATTAGTATATTCCTCAATATTCTGTCAACAGATTGCTATTGCGTTTGCTAAGAAAATTGCCTTTTATCTCGCCAAATATAAAAATTAAAATTAATTTCTATCCAATATAAATACTTTTGTGTCTTGCAAGCGCCGTTGCATAAATTTCTCACAAAAACCCGCGGTCCACCATTAAATCCTCACTCCACCTTACCAAACCCGATCCTCCCCACCCATCTCAAAAACTCCCTCTCGCACCCATTCCTATCACCCCTCCAATCCCAAACCAAAAATACCCACCCACACTCACTTACAAAGACACTCTCCTCCGAAAAGGGAATAAATCTCGCGCGCGCCTCGTGAATCGCCGCCGCTTCTTACTTATATATACGCGCGAGGTCGCGGCGGCGCGCAATTTTCTAAATTACTGCGGATGTCTGCGCGCATTAATCATAATTTCGCCGCGAGCCAGTCGGAACGTGTGTGCGCATAGGATGCGGCGCGATGTGCCGCATAGTGACCGCGAGAGTATGTATACGGGAGCTCTTGTTTTTGGCCACGCGCACTGAAAATCGGACGCTTTGATAAAGAGAGACGGAGAGAATGTATGTATAGGACGTGGACGAATGTGAAGTGTCATGCATTGCAGTTGAACGACGAGGTGGAATGACTATGCGGTTTTATTGATATTGAGGAGGGTTTATTTATGTGGGATTTGATTTTACATTTTCAAGGTTGAATGGGGATTCTTTATGAATTTTGATTTGTCATGGTTTGTATTTGAGGAGTGAGAGAACAAAATCGGATAATAATACTTTGGTTTGCTTTTTCATCGTAATAGGCTGTTTCAGTATCTAGTGATAATGCAGGAGATTGTTAGAGCGAGATGTAGTGTAGCTAGTCAAGATTTACTAAAGTTCGGCACTTTATTGTTAAATATTCTGTGTGAGACAAATGTGTAAAAGCACAGATTATTTTGTATTTCAGACGAAGATATTTCAATATTCTGCAATTAAGAACAATATACGTTGTGTAAACCCGTTAATTACTGTCAATAAATATTCAAACAGTCGATTAATTTTTAAGCTCAAGATAGATTAACAGCTGCATAGTGTCGACGGCACGCGCTTCATCTTTCTAAAATATTCAGCTTTAGCTCACTTGAATCATCTCTCGCTTTGCCACTACATGTAGAAACGGCACTACACATGTTTACATTTATAATTAAATAAGCGTGTAAAGTACATTATCCAAGTTAAACTATTAGAAAAACACTAACATTTTTCTTTATTTTCTCAGAAGTAAAAAAGTGGAATTATCTGGTTTTTGTTCATCTAATCCTCATCTATATATTCCATTCATCCATCCACCAAAGGAAGAATTAATTTTGCTTCCAATAAAATTCCAAACTCGTTCGTCAACTTAACAATCTAGCTACTCGTTTAAAAATCCGTTTATCTTTATCTAAATCAAAGAATACTAGGTTTTTCCAAAACAACTGTCCCGAGTCCAGTTTAATTAATCGAATAAAGTCCACTTTATCTCCGCGCGCGATTGCAGAAAGGTCCGATATCGCGACGAGACGCGCACGCACTCGACGACGATGCTTTCAATTTAATCCAGCAGAAATTTAGCGTTATCATCGAGATAAGACATTTTGCGATTCCACACGCGTAAAAAATGTCTTTGACACGCCGACGCGTTAAAAAATTTGTTTGCATTCGATCGTTATCTATAGCAATCGAGTAATCAAGTTTATTACATTGTAATGATGACGAATTAGCGTATGTAAAATTGATTTAATTCAATTTAATTCATACAACGATTTAATTCCAGCAAATATTATGATATTTTACCGTTAATTAATCATACGTTTAAATTCGAATTTAAATTTAGATGTGCTGATTCGTGCTAATTAACAGAATATTAACATCCTCATAAATAATAAATTGTAAATGTCAATTAAAATCTGAAATCAGTTTCTTTTTTCAAGATCCGGAATTTCGCACACCACAGAACAAAAACGAAAACTGTATAATTCACGTCGTACGACATAATTGGATCTCCCAAAAATTCTCGTCTTGGACGGTCAATCACCTTCCACTCCGATTAACGTGGACCACTTTGGCCGCTCGCATTACACTTACGCGCACCTGCGCCCGTTCATTTTTCCTCCATTCTCCATTCGCGATTCACACGCGACACATCGAAGCTCGAGCAGCGAAATGAGATAAGGATGTCGCACGCGTGCAGAGGATTTTGTCTGCGTCGCTATACCGGTTAAGGTTGTGGTGGATATACAATCAAGGTCAAAAGTTACCTTTTCAATTATGATTTGTGATGAGTAATTGTGCAAAGTATTATTTCCGTTTTGTTGTTTGGTGGGACTGTGAAATAAGTGTGATCCAAATGATATCCGCTTTGGTAATTATAAATCGAAGTAAAATTGAGGGTGTGAATACGCTACTTTGTTGAAATCGGCAAAACCGTATTAAATTACGGTTTACTTCACAAATTTGAAAAATGGTAAGACTCTCTGAATTTTATTTCTGTTTGGAAATTTCAAAACTTATGGAGAAATTATTTTTGTATTATTAATTATTGCATTTTTAGGGTAGCTCTTGCACGCAGCTTCCAATGTTTAAATTTAAAAACTTTGGAGTCTATCGACATTATTCGTATTTTTTACTTTAACGTCAAATACCTTCTTGAATGATTTACTATTTTTAAAGTAAATGAACTATATTTTATTATTCAAATGAGCAAAGTAAAATAAACAAGTAATTTTCCGTATTTGTAAATCTAACGAAAAATACTATTTTTTAAATTAATTATCTTACATATGATAAACATATCTTTTTTTTATAAACGATTTAATCTTGCATTTCACGTAATCATAACTATTGACATCCTCAACACTATAATTCAATATAATATCCTAATACCCTTGATTATTACTTTTCAATCGAGAGATTCGTCTCTTCGCTCGAACTTTTGACATTTTCTGTACGGCCAATACAGATTCAACGAAGACGCATGAAAGAGATCGAGGCTCTCGTGATTAAATACCGTTACGCAAAGACGCCGATCGGAGGTCAGAAGCGCGAGCCCCAATATGTAGACTCTGCCCCAGTAAAATAGATCCAAAAAAACTCGATCTGACCGTTTACGGTTGGGAGCGGTTCCAATTTTGTCGCACTGCTGACGTTTCCGGTGATAGTTGGCGATTTATTTAATCGGTGGCGATGATTTGTCGCGTCGATGTGTTTGTTGCGGACGAGGTGAAGATCGGTCTGAAGGCTGCGCAATGACGAAAATGCGGTCGGTTGTAAAATAGGAGGGTATGTTTCAGATAATCACAATGCTAATTTAGAGATTTAGCAATGATTCTAAAAGACAACCAATTAGGGATATTGAGACAGTCAAATTTCTTTTAATTAAGAAAATTATTTTACAGGAGTTTTTAAAAAGGAATGGAAGCAAATGAAAATTTATCCTATTTCCTAATTTATATTTATTGACATTTATTTAGTGACATTTATTGACATTTATATTTACTGACATTTATTGATGCGATAAATATTGAAAAAAAGTATTATACCTACATTCAGGATCAGAGTATACAAACACGTGTATAGTTCTAGAAAAAGCATTTTGGCTGAAAACAGTAAATGGCGAAAGATAATTTTGATCCAAAATCTGATCAGCCGAACTAATACTTTTCTTTAACTCCCAAAATTAAATAACACACTGTAAATTTAATGTTTTCAATTCAAATACTCTGTATACCATTTTATCTGTTCAATATTTATGATGTTAATAAGTATTGGAGAAAAGGTTAAAACTTAATTTTTGCTTTCAATTCATTGCAATAGACTTATAAAATAATTGTTAAGATATAACGATTTGATTGCTTAATGCCCTTAATGAGAGCCTTTGAAAATGAAATTATGGGCACTTGCAGCGGACGAATGACTTTTGTTTTTTAATAATTTTCTCAACTTATACTTCGAATTTACCGCTAGGAGCGTAACCCTTTTATTACCAGGAAGCACTTCGGCTTACGTAAGTGCACCTTCATGCGCTTTTACGCGCGAGCATAAACGTCTTCTTAAGTCATTTTTAGTTATGAAGTTGTTACCTCCAGTATGAAGATTTTATCGATGCGATGTATATCACCGGCCGCAGTCACCTGCCGCGCCAAATAACACTAATAAAAATTTGAATGAAAAAGCCCTTACTCTCTTTAATTATTATTACGTTGTTGAGGACGTAAATTTCATTGAAATATTCAGAAAAGGCCAAGAGAAGCGAGAAAAGGCGAACGCAACGATCGAAGCGGCAACGGAGAAAGAAAACAACACAAATATATTATATAGGTGAGAAACTTTTGTAAAGTAATGAAGTTCTTATCGTTTGTATGATAATTGCCTGCGACTAGCTTATAAGATATAAATAAACGAGGTAAGGAAGGAGGAAAAGCATGCGAGTGAGGTGAAAAAAAAAGGAATGGTAAAAGAGAAAATATATAAATAGCGCGAAGAGGGAAGGAGGAAAGAAGGAGGCGGAGAGCGGGAGAGAAAAATCATAATGTAATCTCTCGGCGGGTTTTGAATGTAAAAAGCAATAGTAAATGCGTGTGATGTACAGAGCGATAAGAGAAAAAAATAAGTGTGTAAGCTACCTGTGCCTTGTAAAAAACTATATAAATAATATATATATATAAATATATTATATATACAAAGATTATATATCCTTTTGCCTGTGTCATTTATTGCTACCCGTTTCCTATGCTCCAACTTGTTTTCATTACTTTTCAGAATTTAATTAAAATTTAAATTTCATATTCTATATTTGTTTGTTATTCAATTATTATTATCATTATTATTTAATTTGCTTTTGTTTTCTTATTACCAATCATGAAATTACAACGTAAACTTTACGAGACAACCAGCTTTATAACCACATAAATAACAAGAACGCAACGCCATGAAACTTATTTTCTAAAAAGGATATAACAATAAAAATAATTGCAAAGGAAACGTAACGATTTTGTAAAGTCCAGCTGTTGCTCGAAAGGTAAGTGATCGCTAATCTTAGTCGCCACATGTAATTATCGTTTACAAGATCATTAACCTTCGTCGTACTCTACTTTTGTAATATCTTTTACTTTAAATTCAAGTTCAAAGCTGCAGATAGATACTGTTAAAATAGACGTATAACGATGATATCTGTGAAATTTTTTAATTTTTTTAGATACCAGTTTTGATAACTAACTGATTTAAAAAGGTTAATTTGAAAAATAAAGCAATTTGTTTATATTCTTAATAATTTTTTGACTGTCTTTTGCTGATATCAATGTTTATTTTATGTCCTTCATTTACAATTATCCTTAGCTTATAAAACGTCTAATGTTCACCCTCCGGTGAATTCAGCTGCAGCATGATTTATAAATTATTTAAAAGAACATAGCATGATTGATTATACCTATTCTTTCAATTTCGTTTAAGCACTTTGGTAGATATTAAAAATTTGAAAAGTGCACAGTCAGTCAAATTCATGAGAGGCTGTATAATATAATTAGCTCAAACAGGAGGAGAACTCTGCTGAAAAGTCACTTGAACTGAATTGCTTTACTCTGCAAGCTTATCAATAATCAAATTCTACCTACCAGATTAACTAATGAGCGATAAAATCTTAAAAACCGCAAAGCTAGTCCAATTCAATAAATCTCTTCGTAGTTCATTAATTTCCATCATTACATAATAATAACCGTCAATTTCTTTATCACCATAACGATTCCAAATTGAATAGATACGCGACACACAACAATTTCCAAGAAACCACTTCCTATCTCCAAACTGCCGCGTCATCTCAATTGACCACCGACCACTCGTACCGTCTATATATTCGCGCAGCATCCTAAACACAACAAATATACAAATATACATATTCATCCGCAACGTCGAGCAGATATGCAAGCGAGCAAGACGTTGGCCAACGAACTCTCGAGAGGGCCGAGGCGAGCGAGAAGAATTTATTGGCCTCAACTCGCGGCCAATTGTCCAATCAGCCGACGAACGCCTCGCCTTTTGATTTACGTATGGCTCGCTCGCGGATGTCTTTCTTACTTTGCGTGCCAAGTGGCTTCTTTTTTTTTCTATCTCGCGCGGGGGCACGTGTGGCGGTGGTCCGGATTTATTGAGCACGCGTTATACTTATCGAGGAGTGTACCCCTGGAAGGGGCGTTCAGAATTATAAGGAAGTAGTCGGTTTTGGAAATTTTGCAAACTATGCCAAATGTTCTAACGTTCGTTGCTTTGAATAGTAAGATTTTGTGAATTTTTTCAGTAAGATTAATGTAATGGCTTGTATATGCTATTTATCGATTGCATAGATTAAATCATAAATATAATGACGAGATTTATGAAAATTCTGAAAATTTTTATAGACGTTACTAAAATTAAAAAATGGACTTATCCAACCTTGTCCATAATTGTGTAAAAAATCTGAAACAATGTAGTTAGGTATATACTTTAAATTGTACTTAATTTAATTAGATTTATTGCCGAAGAATTGTCTGAAAGTAATTATGATTACAGCTTATAATGTAGTAAAATTATCGTTTGCCGATTTATTTAAATTAAATATCCACGAGCGTCGTTTGGAGTAAAGTGTGCGTAACTAGTTTGACTCTAATTCTTTATTGCTCTCCTAAGATATTGGTATTACATATAGAATTCCTTAAAATGACAAACGTATTTGTATATTGAAACAGATTTGAACATTGATAAAAAAACCATGTCTTTTCAATAATAATGTCAGGAGTTCTGGATTATCACTTTAGATCGGTAAAAAGTGCTTACATCCATTGATCAATTTCCATTATATGAAACTTTTCAAAATAAGAGAAATACGATTCCAGAAAAAATCTGAATAAAGTTTCAATTTTATATGCTTTTTAATGTAAGTAATTTCACTAAACTAACTATAACATTGTTAAAATTACATCTCAAAAATTGTCCTATAGAGATGGAAGAGATGAGATCTCGATCATCTCTCGACTATAGAGAATGAGAATGAGAATGTACAAAATCATAAGAGAAAAATGTGCTCGAAGAAATCGATAGAGTCAAAATAAATGATATTAAATTTTGAAATCTAGCAGATCTCAAAATGTGCTTAAAATTATAAATATTAAAAATGTCATACAAATAAGAAATATTCTAAAAAATCTTTCATTTATTGTTTTGGTATCAATGGAATGCTTTAAAATAATATTTTCAAGTTTATACCGCTAATAAAGTAATATTTTAACATCTGCAACTATACTAATAATCAAATGATAAGCGTTTCTGTAAAATATAAATCAAGTCACGTAAGGCACAGGAAATACTCCACAACGTTACTTCAATGATCTATAGGAAAATGTTTGCGATGGCAACGATATAAAGTGCTATCATACCAGACATCTAAGAAGAAGTTGAAGCACAAAAAGTAATTTTTTATCTAAGGTTTATTATATTTTGTATAAGGTTTATCATGTCTGGAATCTCAAATCCCTCCTTATTTAAAATCCCTCCTTACATACATCGAGCGATATTCTGCACAATAATCAATATATCATATATCACTTACTCAATCTTTCACTCAATTCAGACAAAAGAAGTCATAATCTGTTATTTTAAATGTACAAAGAAATAATACAAAACCGGTGCAACCATATTTTTCTACAACCAGTTACTAAAAGAATGTGGGTTAACATACAGGTACTCAAAAAAGTATTACTTATTTCCTTAGCTAAATGTACTCAAAATATATTCCCTTTGAAAGTTATTAAGTTGCCTTTAACCTTCTAATTAAGTAAGTCTCGGCCCAACAGGACCCTACATCTTTCATCTTTCTTACATTTTAATGTGTAAGTTTAATTTTCTTAAGTAAAATTATATATATTTATCAGGTCGAAGTGTACCATTATCGATCTCGATATGGAAGCAGAAGTTAGTTTTTACCATAAAGGAACTGAGAAAACTTTAAAATAAAAAAATATTTGATTGCGTCATAGATCAGCAAGTATTCGACAGCAAAATATTCTCGGATTTTTTTTCTGTTTTGGACAAAATTTGTCCATAACAATCTGAAAAATAATTTTTAGATATCGTATATGATAGCTATTGTACAGCTCATACATGCAATTTAACAAAGTATCGGAATGAATATCCGTCGAATACTTTGGTCGGATACACCTAAATTTTTTCAGGGCCCCTTAAACATATCATCCCAATGATACCACGTGTTTGGGGATCCTGAACATATTTATGATCTATTCTACGCATACAGGTAATGAAGTAACTACTATAATCGAATGCCCGAAACCTAAATGCCTAAAAAAGATCTTATATATATAGCCAGGGCCCAAAATATGTGGTATTATCCGGACGGTACCCCATGTTTAGGTGGGCCTCAAGAAATTTAGAATGTATCATATGCATTTGAGTTCCGGTTTCATTTTTTACATAAATTCGGAAAGTATCTGAAAAGAATATCCATCGGATACTTTTTTGAATACTCGGGTATTCGATCGAAGTATCTGTCAGATACTTTTTCGGATACTATTTTAAAATGCATGTATGAGCTATATGTGTCATATACGATATCTAAATATTGCTATTGCTTTTTCATAAATGAAGCTGTGTGATGGTAAAAAAAGATATGCTAAAATCATTGTAAAAACATGTTTTGATACATTGGGAATCAAAATACACTATTTTCAGAAAATGTCTGTACGGATGTGTGTGTGTGTGTGTGCGTGCGTGCGTGACTCCGTGCGTGCGTGCGTGTGTGCGTGTGTGTGGAAGCGTCTCAGCATTACTCTGGATATAAACGGTAAAAAGTATTGTTTCACGGTTCATTTTTTCTTTATAGGAAGGGGGCTCAAAAATAATTATTTTTTGTTTTTCGATGGGTTTTTAATTTTTATCGGTTTTTCGATATTTTAATTTTAGTTTTTCGTTTTTTTTTAATTCCTTAGCAATAATATTATCGATTTAGTGGTAATGCATTTGAAAGAGCATAAAATTACCTATCATTCCGGACCCAAAATGTTTGATAAGCTATTTCCCTTGTTTCTTTATACACGAAAACGTCATATTTTGTTTACAAGGTTATATCTCGACTATCTCTGACGGCAAATCTTTGAGAAAAATTGAACTAATTATTGAAAAAAGAGGTTTTCACTATTTCTTGGCTGAGTTATTTGTCCAAATTATGCGAGGTCGTTTATTTTTCAAGATATTTGAGGTTATATATTTTTATTTAATTTTGATCACTTTAGTAATTTCTCGAGAACGATGCAATCATTTCTTATTAAATACGGATGATTTTTTTGCGTTTTCTGATGAAGATTCAAAATCAAAAAGAATTTTGATGATTCATCGATTCGTTTCAATTTTATAATGATTTTTCTATTTTATGCTACTGAAATTGATAATGCAATTTATGAATATTAGATTATAATTTTTTTGCAAATATAAAAATACTTGATAGAAGAGCACATCATTTTGAGCTATTGATTAGAAAGAGACAATATAGCATTTTAAATTGAATTTATTAGAACTAAGACAAAATAATTTGGAACAATCTATTTAATTTGTGGAAGCTAAGTGACAATGAATTTGCAGCGGTCGTTTCTAGTTTTATGACATATCTTGTCCAAAACAGAAAACGTTTCTCCGAAAATATTTTGCGGTCGAGTACTTGCCGATCTATGGATTGCATATATCCAAATCCCAAGGCCCAACAAGGATCCTCGACGTTTTTTTAGAATATTTTGAAAAAATTTCTGTTTCTGGGACTTTAAGACTAATAACCTCGCTAATAACCTCAAAAAAACTGTGTTTCACTAGAGTAGTTGTACTATAGAGAATTTGGATAAAATTACCATTAAAACTAGACTACCCCACGCTTAACCTTGTTTTTCACAATAATTATTAATAAAACAATTCTCTTTACATACTAAAGTAACAATCTCAACCCGCTTGTTTCTTCTCATCACAAAATTCAAATCCACAACCATACCTCATAAACCAAAAAGCAGCCAAGAAACCTCCGTTACATCCACTCTACAAAAACAAACACAAAGACTCCAATCAAACCTCGATGCAATCTCCTACCGTGCGACATCGGCATAAAAAGCAAGCCTTATCCGAATCCGCGAGCGCTCTCCCAATTCGTCCGTCCATACACACCACCGCTGCGCTCTCGTCCACCTTCGCTTCCCTGCCTAGTTCATCGGTGCGCATCTCTCGGCTCTCGCGTCATCATCGGAAAAACCGTCGCTCGAAAGCGATGTACAACGAGAGCCCGTGCGACCTTCCCTCCTACCCCGTTTTTCGCAACTCTTTCGCGGTAATTGCAGAGAGAGAGAGAGAGAGAGAGAGAGAGAAACCCACGGGCTTCGCTTAATTATCGGCGCAGAGACGTCGATTTTCGCCCGCGCGAGGCTATCCGCGTCGGAGCTGGAGCTTGCTAAATGGGTGTAATGAGGCGCTCTGTCGATGTCTCTCTCTCGGGGCAATTATCATAAATTTTGCGCAATCTCGGGGAAAATTTGCCAAAGTTCCTTACCGACAGCGAGGGGACGTAGCGGTGGCGGTAGGTATAGTAGTCCTGCGCAGCGCGACCCAATTCAATTATGCGAAGCGGCGCGTTAATTTTCTGCTGCGGAGATGGTGAGGCGGATGCGAGTCGTTTTGAAAAACAGGATTATTGGTTGGTAGGTAGGCTTGGAGGGAAGCTATGAGAAGTGACTTTTGTGAGCTGTGGTGCTGGAGTGAATTGATGATTGAAGTGTAATGCAAGAAAAATTATAAATTTTTTTTGTTTGCATTCATAACTATGAGTTCATTGCTTTGATTGAAAGTATCAAGGTCCACATTTCGACAAAAATCTATATAACTAACTTAATATATTTAAAAATTTCATTTTTGAAATTTACTGCAAATAATTATCCATCGGTTTCTAAAGCGATTATACCTTGGACACGTGTGATAGAAATGCATTGAATCAGGGAATTAGTAACATCGAGATCATAATGCAGTCAAATTTCAGTTTCTACCTTGTTCTCTTTTTAAATCGGAGAAAAAGTTCACTCTGTAAAAAATAGAAATAAAGCAATGTAAACGATGTAAAAATGTAAGTGTGTAAAGTTATAAATGTACATAAACAGATTCTTTTTCTGCTAGCAGAACATTTATTTAGCAATGTTGTCAAATCAATATATGATTAACTCTGTATGAACGGTACCATCAAAGTGTTAGAAAAAATTTTCTGTAAAAATTCAGGAATGATTTATAATCAATTTTAGACAGGCCGCTTATGTAAAATAAATGTTCCATTTTTTAAATTTTTCTTTTTTCTTTTTTGAAAGGAACAAGAAGAAAATAAAAAAAAGTGAATCTTACACCAGTGCAACATACATTCCAGCGGGTTAAATCATAAATAAGGAAAATAATTAAAATTGAATCGAAATAAAGAAACCTTGTTTATTTAAGTAACATTTTTAAATGGACAAAATTCACGCTTGTGAAATTATAATATTAAATTCCATTAAACTGATAGTTGCTATAGGCTACATTTCTAGGTACCAGTGAATGATTCTTAAATGTTTCATCAAAATTCATGACCCACAACTCGTATTTCCTCCTTATAAGTTGTTATTGTACCAAGTAAAATAGATCATATTAACATTATTGCTCTTATTGCGCTTATCACTTTGATATAAGACGTTTTATTGCTGTATTTACCGAAAAGTACATATAATTATTTTTTTCTTCTAAATTCTAAGTTATGTCTATACTGAAAAATTATATCAAGATTAATCTTATCGGAGCTAAAAACACAGATTTTTGGTAACTACAGATTAGTCGAGAAGATTAAACAGTGAAACTGTAAAAGTTACAGAAATTAATAATCTTCTTTTTTGAGAATACATTGCAAATCCATGTAAGTTATTATAACTTGGACATACTATTAAATATATCAAAATTAAAATTCTTTTTTAATAATACTATAATGTGTACTATCCATTTAAAATTATATATCCATAATCCACATAAAAAATAAACGGTACGAAATTATAATTGGTCTAATTATTCTGTAATATACGTGTGTACATACGCTCACATTATACATACACATGCATACATACTCGTATGGAAACCATTTTTAAAAATAGTGTATTTCGATTCCACATCCCCCAAACACTTTTTTAGTACGTTTTTCAAAACCTTTTTTTTACTACACAAAGAAAATTTCCTTATAAAAGTTATCATAAAAATAATTTTTTCCAACTCAGGCATTAAATGGGCCTTTTCTCATGCCTAAAAGTTGCGTAGAAAATCTCACATTTCGAGCGTGTTTGTAAAAAGTGTGAAAAAATATTTTTCCCCACACCTGCACCGAAAGTACCACTTTTCCTCCCGGGCGCCTGGAGAGAAATGTGTATTTTCGGTGATGGTGTGAGGAAAAATAGTATACGCACCATGGGAGGTAAAATGGCGACCCCATAGCACGTGTTTGCCACCCGAGCCAAAGGCGAGGGTGGCATTTTACACGTGCTATGGACTCGCCAATTCTTTACCTCCCTAGATGCGTAATATACTATATTTGTGAAAAATGACTTTTTCCCCACTTCTCAAAAATTGTAGGAAATAAGCTAAGGACTCATTTTTTCAGGTTTAACCTTGGTTCATGCTAGTCACAAGTGCGTAACTGCGCATGCGCGAGTTTCGATTAAAATCGAAAAAAGGAAAAAGTGCAAATATTTGAACTGTACGATTAAAAGTGAAAATTATAAATACAACAATTTGCAACTACGTTGTACACGACTCGAAATACGCGATCACCTACCCCACTTTCATGCATACAAGAAGACCCTATCATGCCTTTGTTGAAAAAAATACGGTGTGTAACACGGGAAGAAAAGCTATTTCAGTCTCGGTGAGGTATTTTCAGTCATCGTCTTTGTCTCACACGACTTCGACTCGTGATGAACACCTCGCCCTCGCTAGAAATAGCTCATTTTCTCCCCTAGTTGCACAATGTACTATTAAACTTGGGACATCCTGACTTCAGTTCGGTAAATTTTACCTTGAATTAGGGTAATTTTTCCCGTTCAGTATAATGTGAATTGTACCCTTCATCAGGGTCATTATTCCCTGAAGTGAGAATATCCCACGTTTGCAATGAATTTCACGGTAATTTTTATCAAAAATTTCTCCTTGCGTGTGTACAGTGCATCGTAAGGCTTACTCTTCAAAATCCCAAAAAATGTTAATAAAACCGTTTATCGATTCGAAGGTAAAAATATAAAATATCGACAACGCAACGCTTGTTTCGAGTGCGCACAAATCCCAGTCAAAAATCATACTTTAATTTTATTCCAGGATAATATACAACACTTGTAAATAAAACCCGTATGCGCGTTATACCTATCGAGCACTGTGCCATGAAAGCGAGCAGACGAACGAAAATTCAAATAAATAAAAACAAATCGAGTAAATCGATCCGGTACATTCGCACACCCCCGGTGTCACTGTCAATCCTACAAACGTTGCAACAAAAAAAGTGTACATGTACGAAAAATCCGCGAGCTCTGCAGTTATTCATACCGCAACACACACCAACCCCGCGACTTTTTACTTACAAACTCCGCTCGCGCCGCGCAAGTGGTCCGGCGCCTCGTTTATTCAAAAGCTCCGGTTTCGCGCGGGCCAGATATTAACTATACACACATAAAACCAGTAAAACCGACGAATCGATAGCTCGTCGCTTTTGCTTCTCTCTATCTCTTTTTTTTTTAATAATTCAGTGCGCGAGGATGCAAATCCGCCGCTCGCTTCGTTTTATCGCCCGGTCTTTTATTGAAAACTAGTATTGAAAAATGCATTTTCGTCAAGCGCGCCGCGCGAAATAGCACTCGGCGCGCGTTTCATTGTGTACAGGGAGGGAGTCAGGGGGGAAATCGATAATGTGGGTTTTAAATAAAATTACGATGGAGCCGCGGCGGCACTTCTTTCACGAGTCAATTTGTTGTAAAAAAAATACAGGGTGTATGAAAAATATTTGGTGGAGAGGAAACAATTTCTTTTTATGGAAGGCTAGTTTTATTTTAGCACCGATGGTTTGGCAGAATTTGTGGTATAAAGGCATAACGGGTTTTGAAAAAATCAATATACACTACCAAATTGGCTAAGTAAATAAATCAAAATGCGCGTACTATTCATTAAAGATATCTTAAGGTAGGACTATGGTGAAAAGTCAACTTTTTTATCCTTCAGGCTAGCGGGCTCAAATTTTAAGGGACTATGTAGTATGATATTAATATGTTCTGTGCCAATGTTCAGCTCAAGAAATCAATTATTTTCTCAGTTACTGAGAGAAACTTTGTATTTATTTAAACAAAAATGACGAGTTTTGAAAATGTTACTTCCTTGATTGGCCAACAAAGAAAACTTTTGATTATATTTCATAAATCGTCTTCTACTTCTTTAAAACAAACTAGATTTCATTTGACTTATTAAAATACTTTAATAATTACGCTTTTTAAATGACTGCTGGATAAAATAAGATAACAAGAAAAAATTGAAATGTAATCAACAGTCTGTGTTGTACATAGCTCAAGTATATTTTCTGAAAGTTTAAAAAAGATTCATAAATACCGCACGCTCAAATCTCTTTTTAAATCTAGGAAAATTAGTTTCAAGAAAAACACGTTTAAGTTTCAATTTTGTATGTTATCTAATGTAAATTGTTTTACTTAAATAATTATATTTTGTTAAAACATCGAGTATGACACCTGATAGATTTTAAGACATTTTTATTATTACAAAAATTAAACAAAATTAAATTTTGTAATTCAATAAAATTATTTTTGATATTTTGGCCAAAAATACCAAAGTCCTACCTTAACCCTATCATACCCGTTATTCATTAAGTTATTTTCTGAAAATTTGATTTTATATACCAAAAAGTTCATTATAAAAAAAATTATATTACCAATATTAATAACAGTAATTATCATGTTCAAAATAACAAAAATATTTCTTTTTACATTGCATTGCGTCGAAAATTCAACTTAAAATGACTCTCCTGAATAATCATAATATATTCTTGTACATATACCGCAGGATTCTAAAACAATTACGAGTAATTTAGTATGAAATATGTTGTTATTCATTCGAATTTTGGTCCACTTCTTCTATCATTATGCACTTGTAACACTGGCAAAAAAATTTGTTTTGCAAACTCCTACATACACCTTGAAATTATATGTTTATTGAGTAAGAAGAGACTTATAAAAAAAGTCAATTAATTTCGTTATTGTTGACTCACGGAGCAACATTACGTTAAACTTGTTTATGCAATTTCAATGTAAAAGTAAATATCTTTTTTCCAATTTGGACATGGAAATAATATATATTGGTTTCAATAATATAATTTTAAGCTCATTTCAATATATTTTTGTTGAAAAACGTAATAAAAAAGATTGATTTTTCAACAAGTTAAGGTAGTTCAGTGCCCTTAAAAGGTATATTCTCTGGACATACTAGAATGTGACTATAGCTCAAAGTTCCACATAGATTGAATAATGAATCTAATAAATGCTACAACGTCTTCTTTATGTACCAAATGTACCACTTGGCTATAATATGAATAAAATGGTTAATTTTAAAATAAAATAACGAATATTGAAAGTAGATTTGACAACTTCATTATTCAAAAGAATTGTTATTTAACGCATACAAGACCCATTATATAGCCCATGTGATCATATAGTTATTTGAATATGGATTACAATGACTTTATTATAAACTTGAATTGATCTTCTTTGATGAATCTATAACAAATATTTTCGATGTTTTCGATTTTTTTCACAGAATAAAATGGTTTCATTTATCTATACGTAATGTTAATAATATATAATATTATTTAATAACAACTTTATTTGCTTAAATAATAGTATTTTTTTGTGTGCATTAGCTGTTTTAGTCATAAATTTTGATGGGTTGAACTTACATGCTTAGCATAGTAAAGAAATATATGTTGATATAATAGGTAGAAATGTTAAGTTAATAAAATACATATTAGTACAAATTAATCAAAATATAATCAAATTTACTGCAATTAACAGTACGTTTTGTTTTACAAAATTATAATCAATATTTAATTTAATAAACAATCATCACATCATTTTATTTTACACTGTTTTAATACTAATGAACAGTTGCAACAGTTTGTCACTAAAGTACGTAAAAATCGTTTCGGAACAAATCTCTGGCAGATGCGAACTAGTAATCAAAATCAAGGCATCCTGAGCTTGCTCAAATAAATCTCTTCTAAGTACAGTTCTTTTAAATTGAGCTTTAATAATATTACCCAATGTCGGATTCCAACATGTCTAGCAAGAGTTCGTTTTGCGTGTGAATTACCATCTTGTTGACATCCATCAGCAGGTCGTACATCATCGTATACTTGTCTATCCAACAGCCCTTCATCATCTGAGAAAAATACAATTGAGTTAATGGAGGCCTTGATAAAACTTGATAATTTCCTACCAGGGTAGTTAAAAATAGTATATTGTGTATCAAGGGCGGAAAGTAGACGAATACCGCAAGTGCTCATTGCAGGCAGAGCCGAGGTCACCCGAGTGGCCCGAGGCGAGCCGAGAGATGTCGAAGATTACCGAGGCAAGGTCTGCAACCAGTACGAGTGTTAATCGCCTTCCGCCCTTAGTGCGCACGATACTTTTTGTCCTACCTGTACTGAAAGGGTGATTTTTCTTGCATACATGAAGCGGGCAGAAAAGAATCATTTTCCGCCCGCTTTATATGTGTGAGAAAGTATGCTTTCGGTGCAGGTAAGACAAAAACTTTATTTTATGTATACGAATATTAATAGATTCAGTCAATAAATATCGACATAAACAATATAAATAATAAATAATTTCCTAAGAATTCAAGGTAGCTATATGCAAATAAATTGGCAGAGATTTATTTTAATTGCTTAATTATTTATAAGCAAATTATTTTAATAATTCTATTTGCTCGAATATCTTGTATTATGTCGCAGCTAGTAATCCAGCAGTCAGTTTTATGATATCTCAGGTGCACTGTCCATTAACAAACTAATAAATAAACTATAAATTTATGCAAATTACACACACCTAAAGAGCAAATACATCGCACATTCCAAAATACATTCTCGGATATACTCGTAACACTAATTTTAAGTTTTGCCATAGATGGTGCTAAATAATTCAACTTTTGACAGGAAAGTTTACTGCTCCTCACAGTTGACGTCATCGTGCACGAGGTCATGCCGTGATCAGTACTCAAATTGTATGTCAAAATTGCAGGAAGATTTTAAATCGGCGAGACTTTAAATTTTGTTCATTTGATAACCGTTGTTATGTAACTGCGACGAATGTAATTAAATTAATGTACGAATGTTACTGGTTTGTATCGGACGCGAAACGAGATATGCTTTGTTCTTGTAAATCAGAAGTCGTTCACATTTTGATCGGCGATAATGATAAAAATGAACGTGAAATAAGTGCTTTAAAATTGCACTAATCTGATTTTAAATGCTTGCAAATTTAAGAAGCATTCACACATTTTTTCATTCGTATATTCAATAAATAGTTGTGAATTATGTTTCATTATAACAACTATTTTAACTTGTTCCAAGGTATTATTAAACAACAAAATATATGTTGTTTGTTGTTGCTAGGCTTAAATGTATAATATTTCTACTCGACCTGAACAGCACTTTAATAGTTCAACATTCCGGTTTGTTACAGTCGTGCTCGCATAAATTATACACACAATCACTTTTCCAAGCACGAGCATAAATAAGAAACAAACAAACAATCGCATGCATTCGTTTTCCTTTTGCACAGCGACATCTGTAAATTTTCATCATACGCAACCTCTTCTTACAAACATCCTTCTTTACGACCGCATCTCCTGCGAATTTTATAAGGTCTCGAGCACCAGGAAGACAATGGCTTCCTTGAAAATTTCATTCGATCACCTTTTAGCATGCAGAAATAATGGCTCACAGCATATATATATATATATATATATATATATATATATATATATATATATATATATATATATATATATATATATATATATACGTATATCCACCACTCGTGTGCACTGCACATAGTCTGTATATACACGCAAGAGAACGCGAGCGCGCAATCGTGATTAAAGTCAAACGATGCAGAAGTGTGCGAAATTACTTCTTTGCGGTACAATCGCCTAGAAAACAGCCGCGCTATCGATAAAATCCGATAATCCCCACGCAGGCAAAGCATTACATTCAGAAAAAAGCACGCGGATGGGCAAAAATCGCGCGCCGAGAAAATCTCGACTAATTGCTGAACGATGGCTTGTTTAAACAAATAGGTTGATGCACTGCAAGAGGGTTTGTATAAGCGGAGTTCGCAAGAACTTTGCGGAATAAAAGAGGAGCGCTCGTCATCGTTTTATGGAAGTTCGCGCGATCACGCAATGCTTAAGCGAAGAGGATACGTGTGCGAACGAAAAGGATGGCTTGGCCTGATTTTATTAATTTATAGCTAGCGATATTTGAGTCGAAAAAGTGTAACAAAGTTTAATTGTAATTGTTGTGCTTTGTAGCAAAATGAAACGTACACGTGAATTATGCGATCTCATTTTTAACGTGTAGCCAGCTTTTTTCTTAAGGTGGTTCTGCAGACAGAATGGATGAAAAAGGGAATTTTTTTATTTGTCAATAATTTACTACCTGTAATATTATTGTACGCTGTTAATTATACTTACTGTATCTGATTACTAAAGTGCCAAGAGTACGATAAAACCTGTGATAAGGTGTAATTAAATAAAGTCATAGTTTAATTTTCATGAACGTGTTTCTTAATATTTATCACAATATTTTGTATACGCATCTGATTTTTTAAACTTACTGAATTTTTTCTATGAGTATTGTTGTTACATTTGAACAATATTGAATATCTCAGTTTTTTAATAAAATTAAATAGAAAATTGTTCTAGCCTAATTTATCATAGAAAGAAAAGAAAAGGAATTTGTATAATATGTGAGTATTTTATACAACCCGGTAATTTATTTTCTAAGTATAAATTACACACATTTTCTATTTGTGTGTAAAAAATATGTACAAAAAGTTAGAAAGTTGTATAACAAATACTAATGCAAATATTGCAAAAAAAATTTTGTATTCGTCTCTTTCTTTTATGGTCAGAAACAAAGGATAAGAATTTCAGAGCAAGTTGGTAAAAAGACTTCCAGAGATTTTCAATTTTCCACTTTACTCTCGCCTGCAACTACCTTCCCATGCAAAACAAGAAATTCAAAAGCTAGAAAGTTTCCAAATCAACCCAACAACGACAACCAAAAAAAAAGTCCCAACTCCATAAGCGAAATGAAACGCACTGTCACATATTCTCCCCGCTCGCAATTCTCCTTACAAGTCTCAACTAATTTATTACAAGTGCGCTGCATCTGCAAAACGAGCGCGCGCAAAAACGCGAAGTACTTTAGAAACTATTAGAAAATTAATTATCGACCGTGCGCGATCTAGTTCTGCTTTGTCATCGTGGCGGCGGCGGCGTCGGCAATTTGTCATTTCACGATGACCGATGACGGCTCTGCCTCTTCACGTGCCGCTGCGCTTTCAAGTGGCTCGGCATTCGCGTGTTTTTCGAATTAGCTCTGCGTGCCTCTTTTTCCTTTGCATGGAGTTAAATTCGTCCGCTGGATTGCGCTATAATGCGATGATGCGCTGGAAATTGCGAGGATGTTTATGAAATTACGATAACAATGGGTGGCAATTTTGAACGATGACTTTGAGCACTGGGAAAAAAGCGATAGATGGCTTATTTATATTGTAGAGGATCAGGTCGGGGCTGATTTGTACAGTTTATCATTGATGATTGTCAGTTTTTACGTATTTTCAATAATAAACTACGTGTGTACGTTAAATTTAGTATGTATATGTTTTGAAACACTACAACTTGATTTATTACATTTGATTGCAATTGGAAATCCTAATCGTTTTCTCGACTAATTTTTATAAGATGTTTTTCAATTGTATCAACAAGATTGTCACATTTCAATCAGTGACATCATGCACTATTTTAAGTAGAAAGTTGCAATATTGTAGTTATTCATGTTTTATTGAATTTGATTTAAGTTTCTTATACTTAGACACGCTTACCAATGAAAATGCTCTTGAAATACATGATAGAATCATATATTCAGTACGATGATTATTATAATTAAAGTACTAAAGAAATCAGATTCGTCTGTAAGCGAATAACTCAAGTAACTACACACTTTTCCGTGGAAACTAAATGTAAAAATCTTGCTCTTTAAATACACTAAGAAGAAAAAACCAAAAGTCTTAATTTGTATTGAATTGTTAAATAAAATGATATTAGAATTATTGTTTTACAGAAAAAGTTTAAAAAATATGAATTTAAAAATTAATACTGGTTAAAATTATATATAAAATTTGACTTTGTCTAGGTGTAGTTAATATGTAGCCTAAACAAATTAACGCTAAATAAACATCAGTAATGTTAAACAAGTATCAGTTGAAAATATTTACTTTTTATAAATTAGTGCCAATATTCTGTAACTAAGTACTCTTGTTAACAACTATTAACTATATCAACTTAATCATTTTTAAGCAGTAATATTTGTAGGTGAATTTAAGTTTTCATGCTGTTTATCTTTTTACTTCTTTCTATTTTCTAATTATTTTGCACTGTCACTGGCAAAATTTGATTGCACTGATTTTCCACTGTAAAATCTAGTACTTTTGAAGTAATGGACACCTTTCATTTTTGTCAGTAGATTTATTTTCTCTATTTTTCTCTCTATATTTTTCTCTATTTTTCTCAGTAATTTTATTATCACGACTACAAATTTATATGACATCATTCTCATCTAATTATACAACTCCATTCATTCATCAATATCCTCATTCATTGCCTTTCCTCATTCATCTATCACTCTGTATAAAATATTTGAAAACATCAAACTTATCAAAAGTTGCAACTACAAGAAAAAACCAATACTAAAAATCATCATACCTCAATCTCGCAAAGTGTCGTCACTCATCGCAATATCATGCACACCCAAAGCAATTGGACTATCATGATCCTATTGCATGGCATCGCAAAACCTACAAAACTGTGCAAAACTGTGAGACAATATCAAAAGAAAATGTAATTTATCTTCCATATTCAAAGGAGATTCACATATATTTATATTCCGACATACTTAATATTTCCACTAACCTGATACACTATTACAAAATTGCAATATCATTCGGTAATCCAATTCAAGCCACACCACTATTCATTCATCAAACCTTTCATTCATTATCTTTCCTCACTCGTGTCCACTCACTCTCTAAAAACTCCACCCGATACATTCTACCAAAACACCGAAAGTTCAAGAACAAATTCCCCGTCCCAAAGGTGTCGTCACTAACCGCATCGTCATTCACACCCGACAAAATAAAACTGGACTTCCACCTCCACCTCCTCCTCTGATCAAAAAAAGAAGTCCACCGGTCACTCGAAAGTCTGCCGACTACTTACTCGGGTAACAACATATTTCATATCATCGCGATCATCATCGGTAGCCGCGAGTATACTCGTATCCACAAGTATACTCCGCGAGCGGTGAGGATCAAGTGGAAGGGGTATGGACGACCGGCGGCACGGCTCGTCGAATTTATAAAGTCGTCGAGCGCGGCCGCGCTCGCGGCATTTATATCGCGATCGTGTCGCGGCGCGCGAGAGAGGTGCACGGAGATAAGAATTTCTTTTTCTCGATCAAAGTGAAGGACGAGAGAGAAGATCGGTGATATATATATACAGTGATCGCGAGAGGTGTGCACACGAGACGGTACGGAAATACTTGCTTTTGTACTTTGGAAGGATAACGAGTTTCGAGAGTGGTGTTTACTTTTGAGTTGGAGTTTTGTTTTTTTATGAGGTTGGAGGAGGAATTGGGTTTGAGCATCGTGGCGCAATATTTAAATCTTGGGTAAACATGTTGTTATCGGAGTAAGCCGGTCGGAATAATTTAACGAGCGGTTAAAAAGTATAGATTACGGCTTTTTTGGTTATTGTGAAAATGGAAATTACAGTGCAGGACTTTTTTTTATTTCAAGGAGGTTGTATTATTGTTGCAACGAGTGTATTATATTAGTGTTCAAAATTTAAGTGTAGAAGACAGTTTGATTTTGGTTGACAAATTTATGCAGATTTAATTAAAGCAATATACAGTGAAACTTCTATAAAATGTTTGAATTCATGCTTTATCATAAAACAAAACGAAACTTAAAATTATAGGAAATTCGAATAACTGTATGTGGGAATTAGAGAAGTATAACTTAAAATTATTTTTTACAACCCATGGTAAAAAATTTTTCAGTATTTCAGTATTTAAGAATAAAGTCTTATTGTACACTCGCCACATAATACGACTGGAATGCATTTGAATCTTGTTGACATCCTTCAATGATCCGGTTAGCGCAAATATGCGTTCGATCCAGTGAAATTGCAGTATTTTAAAAAAATTCAAATACTTTCGATCAGAAGAATGGTGCATCGAGTGTGTGATTCTATTTTTAGTGATATTAAGTACTTGAACATCATAATAAATAAAAGCGATCATAAGTAATTATTCATACCGGTATTAAACCGGTTGCATTATTTAAAGATTCAGAGAAAAAACGATGTTAAGTACACCGTTTGTGGCGCTATCTGCTTCTTAACTTAAAAATAGCACGCAAGTCAAGAACAACAATTTACCATCAGTCTCAAAAGAATTTTATTACCGGTCATAAATGTTTGCCTGGAAAGCCACGTAAAACCAACCCATTTAAAAATCAACCAACAATGACATTCAACTTCCAACGTCAAAAATAACTCAATCTTCAATCCACCTCCTTATCAAAAGTATTACGCGCGCTCGCGATACCAATCTCCTCTAATCCATATCTAAAAATCTCTCCTCTTCTCTCGTTCGCAGGCGAAACACCGAGGAACCGCATCATCAATGTTGAGACGTGCGCACGACCGGCTACGACAGCAGAAGGGGGCCACCGCGGCCTTTAACTCCTCTTTTTACCTGCAGCAGCGGCAGCATCCAGCGGGCAGATTCGAATCCAGAAGACCGGCAAGGCTGTGGACGTCCAGCCGTGAGCACTGAACAAAGTCGAATAAAGCATCGAGATGATGAGGATCGGCGCGCCGTAGTGAATTCCACACCGTACGATAAGACGCGTCAACGAGTTATCTGGCCGACTTTTAACGGCCGCTTCGTGAGCACGAATACAGAGTGATTTTGGCGCGTGATCGGCAGGTGGGCGCGCGCGCTGATGTGCGTTATAAGCTTGCGCGCAGAGTCGAGGAAGTGACGGTTTCGAGGAGAACCGGGAGTGTGAAGTGCACCGTAGCGAGGGAGGAAGAGGAGGAGGATTTGGCTTTTGAGAGTTTGGTGAAGGGGATAAGGAGAGACGGAATAAGGTAGGAGTGCGCATGGGGTGATGATGAGAAGGGTTTGGTTTTGATGGTTGATTGTGGTGGTTCAGTTTTTTGGGACAGCTCCGGACCGAGAAGTTGAGTATGGATTGTGTAGATGCAGCTGTCAGCAGTGTGTGAGACATTTATTGGGAATTGTCAGTGTATTGAGGATACATCCATACATGGACACATATTGACCCATGTATGGGACACAGTTGATTTATATGTTGGAAAGAGTGATTTATCCATCATCCATATGTTAGACATCCCTTATGGAAAAAACACTTAAATTGAGTGGGATTTTGGTTACACTCAAGTAAAATCAACGGTTTTTGAACATGTACATCCCAGGGCCAAACTACTTTTCCGAATGTACCGGTTAATGACCGTCAAATGCTGCATAGTTTGTGGCGTAAGCTGTTTACGCCATAGACCATATGACTTATACCGTAAACTATACACTTTTTGACGGTCATTAACCGGTACGTTCGGAAAAATAGTTTGGTCCTCGGATGTACTATACTGGAAATTCTATAAGAGATAGTTGTCCAATACTTGTAACCAGAAAATCGCAATACGATTTCCTAAGCATGGCCTACATATTGCAAACAGCTGCAATAATATATTAACCATATTTTATTTTCTTGCGCTGGATATTTATAAAAATAGCTTTTCCTTAGAACTTATACATAAAATGATTAATAATTCAAGCGGTAATAGTTGACTAAACGCACATACCACATTTTTAATATGAATTACGATCTTTTTATAGAATTGGCTCTATTAACTTGTCTTATCTATAAAAAAAACTATTCCTGCTTTAATTTGAGAAATATTAAACATCGACCAATTATTGACTCTCGAATTACCTAAGGATATTAAGCATTTGTTGAAACTCAAAAAGCAATGTAATTGTTTCAAACTTAAATATTTCAAATTTCTCCATTTGTAACCTTCATTGTCAACATTTTTTCTTACATAAAGTAGGATTCTAGTCACATATTTAATAAAGTATATTAGGGATCGGATTTATTAAAGTATAAATAGGGATCGTTTGTTGGGATATAATACTTGAAGACATTCAAATGAAAATTTTTATTATCAGCAGTACTTATTTAAAATGATTTGAATCTTTCAAAAATTTTTAAAAACACTTTCTTAAAAATGATTGAAACTAAGTTTAAAAAAACTTTAGCTGCAGTAATAACATTTATTAAAGTTAATGAAAATCCGTCAATATGCACTTAAAGTTTGTTTAAAGCAGTAACGTTCTTTTTATATAGATAAAATAATGTTTTGAAGAATTTCTGAAAATTTTAAAAATTATTTCTCCAATAATGCATTACATGAACTTTGATGGTAAACTTTGGAAGCGACTTCAAATTTTATAAACTAACAAAATAAGATAAATAGTCCCTGCACTTTTTAAAATATCTGAAAAGAATCCTACTTTATATGTAAAAAGAAAAATAAAAATGAAAATGAAAAATACCGGACAAATTAATAACCTCCTCCTTTTTTATGTCGGTTTAAAAAAAAAGAAATATAGTTAACACTTAAAATATTGACATCGTTTTTCGAGATTTAACACAGGCTTTCTTGTCCCCTAACACACCTATAAAAAATCTATAAATATTTCCATGTTTCAAAATCCTTTAAATTTTCTTACACGTATCTTCTAACATTAAAAATCGTGTACGCATGTACATCCCATATCAACCCGTTCATTGACTCTCATAAAATCATTTCTCATCGACGAGCTACAACAAAACCACACACCCATCCAACTCCCAATCCACGCAACTAAGTATCTCCTCACTCCACCGTACACCTCTATTCCTTCCAACTCACTCGCTCTCTTTTGAAAATATAATTCAAACGCCTGCACCTCACTCAATCCGGTCTCCAACGCGATATTAATTCACGGCACGCGGTGGAACTTAATAACATAGTCAGGCGCGTCCAACTCGCGATATACCTATACCGCGGCGCGCCGTGCGATAGATTTCGCTTCGCAGCTGACTGAGCCCCGCGACCTTGCGCTCGGCTACGCGATATGTGCCAAGGTGCGCGTCGAGTAGTGTAGTGTAATGCTCGATATAGGTGCAGTGCACCGCGCGCATTACACGAGTGTCCACAAGTATCGCCGCGCGAGTGCGGATGGAATCCGGCGAGCGATTTTCTAATTGCCGAAGTTGCGCTTTATTGCCGATAATTACTCGCGAGCTGGAATTGCGAGCGCGCGATACAGTTGTTTGGGTTTAGTTGGGATTGTTAAGTAAGTGACGCGTTGAGGTTTTATAGAGTGGAGTGCGATTATTCTTAGCTGCTGCGGTCGTGCTTGAGAATTATTATTGACTGAGATTGATGTTTCTTTTGATTGTGGTATATGGCGATCAGTTTGGATATTTATTACGGAATACTGTTTATAATGATTATTGTTGATTTTAATTATTTTACGGTGATTTTGTAATAAATGTTTCAATTGAATGAACATGAATCAAACATTTTCTAAAGTTAATGTGTAGTACAGAGTTTTGCTTTTGAATTTACTGTAAATGTAAAATTAAACTGTCAAGTGCAGTAACAGTTTAAACTTTCTACGTTATGCGTATGAGAAAATATTAATATATTAATTAACTTGTTGCTGCACTGAATAGTAAAATTTTATAACAATTTTGTCATTGATTGGAGAAAAAAAGTTTTAAAGTTATCTTGATGAATATCTGATTATACTAAAAAAGAAATAAAATTGAGGACACGAATTAGTAAGGAATAAGCAAACTTTTCTAGTCACCTTGAGTGACTACCTACTTTATTCGTCTACATTTCTCTTAATTTAGAATTCAAGATTTAAAAGCGTGCTTTCGGCCCATAAAAACCAGTTAGCTAATACTTTAATGATTTCTTAAATTACTATAAAATATCTGCTTGTAATATTACCGGAGGCTCCTGTGAAAATTGCGTCTTTAGCTATTAATACCTTTTATCTTTATTGAATCTACAAATTATATTGCCAAACTATTACCAGATCTTTTTTAAAACAATCTAAGAAATATGTAAAAAAATACAATGATAAACATTAAGTATTTTAAAAGAAGAGTTTCCAATGTGTAAATCAAAATATTTTCTCTTAAAATTTCTCATATATATTGTTAATATTTTTCAAATTATTTCTTAGATGATTAAAAATAAACATTCCGTATGAATTTTAGATCTTTTGTAGATCTATTAATAAAAAATGTAAATTGCACAAACAGTAACTTTCATAAGTTCCTCTTTATAAAGTTAAATATTTTGTACACTACGTACTATAAATTCCAGTTTTACAAACTAAAATTGTTCGGTTCTTCAAAAAAAAAATTTCCAATACACTCTTTCACACAGAACCCTACAAATCCCTCACACAAAGGAAACATTTCCCGTACATCACAAATATGTTCGCCACCTCGCAGTATCGATAAACTCCACGATCTCTCGCGCCGGAAATTAATCTCTCGCGTGCACTACAAAAAATGTATTGCTCGAGTATTCACATTCTACTTGATCGAACTAAACTGTGTATTGCTGCTGTAACAATACGTTGTTATTGTTCTCACAGTAATATTATGTTACTATGACAACCATACAATACTCGAACAATACCGGTATAGTTATCACATAGATACAAAAGTATTGATATGAGCTCCATTCCTTTTTCTCAGTGTGAATTTTCTTTCCTTATCGTACATTTCCCGGCTTCTCTCGAGTCTGCGCGCGCCGCTATGACACTGAACGATTAAAGTTCCCTCTTCGAACGCGCATATATACATGCGCGAATCGTGGTGCCACAAAGCCGTGCACGCGAGACCACTCGTGTCTTCGCGCGGCTTATCAACCGGTCGCACGTGATTATAGTCTCCGGCGAGAGAGAGAGAGAGAGAAGAGAAAATTTTGAGAGAGATAAGTACGAGTTTATCACTGCACATGTGCGTGTCTTCTTCGATTCGTTGGTCACGATCTTTGTATTACGACGTCGGAATTCATTATCGACGATCGGAAATTATGTGGTATCGCGGGAGTTTTATCGGTACAGCTTTGTGCGAAGAGTAGAGCAGACGTTGAGGAGGTGTGTAATTATACATTTTTGGGACTTCGTCGTGCGAAACAATGGGTTTTGGTGTGAGAAATAGTGATATTTGTCACATATATCCACACACTAAAACCCATTGTTTCACACGACGAAGTCTCAAAAATGTATAATTGCACACCTTCTCCACATCACAGTGATATTGTTACCGAATATTTTTTAGCGGACTGTTATAATGAGTAACTTTTTCATTTGGTCCATTAATAATTATAAAATTCTTAAAATAAATTGTATATTATTGGAAACTTTAATGTTTTTTCAGTATTTTAAAAAGTATTATTATACTATATAAAACTTACAGAAATAGCAAAATATCACATTTCTACTTTAATTTAAATTATTATACATTACGATTTTCAGAAAAATTATATCTTGATATCGAAAAAGTAATAGTTTCTTCGATAATTTGTGTTATCTTACTTTGAAATCGCGAACAAACACGATTATTTATTATTATTAGAACGTTGCAATTTATAATATTTTTATACATATGTTCAATCCTTGAGACATTCCATCTTTAACTTATCTTATAAATTATGAAAATATAGCTTATCGCTCACATTACAAAAGAATATTCAAACAACACTTAAAATTAAAATAATATTTTAAAATGATTTATTTAAATTATTTTTTTTTAAATGGATATGTAATTTATCCATTTTATCCATTTTTGCAACGCTTGATCTCGCCGTAACTATCCATTTCCTGCCTATGTTTCAGAAATACACTAGAAAATGGCTAGTTATGGTGAAAACTAAACAAGGGCACCATTTACAAATTGTAGATCAAAACCCGTAATGATCGAACCTTTCTTACCTCCATAGTTGTTAAATCACAAAAAATCACGCATTTTTAAAAAAATTTGATCATTTCAATTTAAAAAAAAGTACTATAAAGTGTTTTCAAATATACTAATTTTGCGCAATTTAGTTACCAAATATCAAAATATGCCTGAAATAAATGCATACTAAGGGGCGCAAACCACTTTTGAGACCTGTAAAAATTAAAGCCCATAATGACTTAATTTTATCAACAATAGCATTCCTTATATTCGTCCATGCATGTATAGACCTCGTTTTCAAAGAAGAGTTCAGTTACAGCAGGATTCACAGTTGCACGGATGAGCCATTTTTCATGAACCAGGGCTTAAAATGTTTGATTTTGATGTGTCTATAGTCGGAGTGGAGTAGAATTTTGAGAAAATTACAAATACATTCAATAAGTAATGTTTTACATATTTATATGTAACAATGACGTAATTTATTAAAATTCTGCTCCACTCCGACCATAGCCACATCAAAACCAAACATTTTAAACCCTGGTTCATGAAAAATGGTCCACCAGTGCAACTGTGGTTTCGAAGTTTCAAAGTTTCAAATTTGGTTGCAATGAAAAAATGTATGTATATGTAAAATGTATACACTATTGTGGATATCAAAGGTGACTTACCCCCTAAAATTTATCATGTTAAAATGAAATTGTTTAACACAGTTTCATGATGACTGACTATTGAACACAGTTTCATGATGGCTGACTATTGAACACAGTTTCATGATGACTGACTATTGAACACAGTTTCATGATGACTGACTATTGAACACAGTTTCATGATGACTGACTATTGAACACAGTTTCATGATGACTGACTATTGAACACAGTTTCATGATGACTGACTATTGAACACAAAAGTCGAGTTTAAGATAAATTATTAATGGATGTATTCATTTGTCGAAACGTAGCTTTGGCACTTTTAACAAACGGGATACATTCTTTATGAAAGTTCTACAACAAAACTACAAATCATGCAATCAAATGTATTTATTTCCTTATTTATCACCAAAATTGTTAATTAAGTATACCCTTAGTACCCACTTAAGACGCTGTAAAACTCCCTTGTCATCGATAACTACCGGGACCCTCTTTTTCATTCAATTTTCTGAATATTGAAAATCGAGTCCGTGTAATTACCGGTACCAGGCAAGGTCTAGCTATTCCCATCACCTCATCTCATTGACCATCAACCTACATAACCCCTCTCTCTCTCCATCAGAAAATTCTCCAAAGAAAGCAGCCTGCACGCGCAGCCCCCGCCGTCATGCACAGCGAAACTTTTGATCAGCGCGCGCGCGCGCAGTTTCCCTATATACCCATTACACGTTACTCCACCTCCCCCTCTCCCTCTTGCTTCTCGCGCACCCCGCCCGGGCACAATAATTAAATTATCCGTTTAAACAGAAATTTCCGAAAGGCCGAGCTCTCGCAATTTCCGCGGCATTATTAATGCACTAACGAGGCGCGAGAGCCTTTCCTCGTACCAGCCAACCGGCCCCAACCGCCCTCCCCCGTGAAGATATTGCCGCGGCTGCGGCGCAGGGGCGTACGTAAGGTGTACGTATACACACTCGCGCCGCGCAACTCTCAAAGCCCTGTACACGTATAATAATTACGATGCCGGAGCCGAGGCTGGAGCTGCAAATAGTGCGTGTGCCCGTGTATTATATATCTGCGGCTTACCGGAAAAAGGACTTAAGTCTACTTTTCGGGTTTTTCAGATATTAAGGTACAGTAGTTCTTTCGTGAAGATCGGCATTAAAAGTAAACATTTATACAATGATTTGTTTATGTGTTATAATATTAGAGACGTTATAGTATGAAACTAGGGTACTTTAAGTAACACAAAAACAATTGTTATGTTAATATCGATATTGCAAAATTAGATATCGCGTAAATTAGAGAATAATTTTACACGTGATCCGAATCTTTCTTATTTGTTATCCGATTTTAATTTTAAAAGTCTCATTTTGTTCCTTGAAAGATTTCAGGGGTACTTACCTATATAAAAATTGATAAACACCGAAACACCTGCAAGGTTACAGTCAATTGTTTATAAGTCCATACACGTGTTTTTGTAAGTTTGTGCGTATGCAAGTACAAATTATAGGCTGCAACTTAGCAGGTTTTTCGATGTTTTTCAATTATTGTATGGGTAAAAGTCCCCCTGATATCTTTTAAGGAACAATAAAAAAGATTCGGATCATTTGTCAAATTATTTTCTAATTTACGCGATATCTAATTTTGCAAGACCGAAATTATCATAAAATTTCTTTTTTTGTTACTTAAAATACCCTAGTTTTATACTATAACGTCTCTAATATTATAACATATAAACAAATTACTGTATAATTTTCTATTTTTAAGGTGGATTCTCATGAAAGAACCACCTTAAGGTTTAAAGTTTTTAATTTACATTCCAACGAATGTTAAAAGAATTCATAAATAGTTGATAGAATCACTTATTTTTACACTTTCTTGATTTTTTGCAGTATTATCTCAAAATATACTATGTAAGGATACTAAAATCGCTCAAAACTCAATTTTCAAAAAAGACTGACTTAAGTCGTTTATCCGGTTCTATATACATATGTCTATATATCTGTGGCAAACCGGATAAACGACTTAAGTCCGTCTTTTTTGAAAATTGAGTTTTGAGCGATTTTAGTATCCTTACATAGTATATTTTCAGATAAAACTGCAAAAAATCAAGCAAGTGTAAAGATAAGTGATGAACCGGATGCGGCAAACAGGATAAACGACTTAAGTCAGTCTTTTTTGAAAATTGAGTTTTGAACGATTTTAGTATCCTTACATAGTATATTTTAGAGAGAGAGGGGGGTATAGTAAGTGGAGGGAAGGCGGTGCGGTATACAGTGAAGAATTAACTCGGCGGGAGCGTCGAGTCTTTAAGGGGCTGCTGCCTGCCGGTGCCTGCGAAATTTACCGAAACTGAGGAGAGTACAGGAGGAGTATTATTGCGGGGTAGAAGGGGCGAGGGGGATGGGCTTGCGGAAAATTTTCGACGTCGTATTTCACACGCAGGCTGTTGCGGGGAATGCGGGTGCCGTGGCAGAGGTAAGGAACTTTCCGTGGGGTTCGAGTGTGGGGAGACGGGGGGGAATGGTTGCTGGAAAAATTCTGCGTTGGGGAGAGGGAGATGGATTTTTGCTCCTTTAGGGAAGCAAGGTTTGGTAATGGTGGAAATTTTGGAATTGGAGATTTTGATGGATTTGGATGCTTCTGAGTTTGCTGAATCGGAATAATGTAGATACAGATTTTTAAAAATTATCGATATGTGTATATGCTTATTAATCAATTGCATTGAAATCACTTGTTTTTTAAGAAATACAATTTTCAATTTTTCAAACAAAAATTGCCTATCTTTAAAAGAAGAAAATTTTTTTAAATATTTTTTTAGGTACTGTAGATCGCTGTAGATATGCGAACATATATATATATATATATATATATATATATATATATATTTTTTTTTTTTTTTTAATGTAAGCGTCAATTCTATTGTATTGATATATTTAATAACTACTGTACTGTATTATAGATAATTGCTTCCTTATCATAAAATCGTATTTGAAATTTCGCGTGAATAAAACAGTATTTGAAAGTTCCCGTGAATAAAGAAGTATTTAAAAGTTCCCGTGATTAAAGAAGTATTTTAAATTTCCCGTAAATAAAGATGTATTTCAAAATTTCCGTGAGTATAGATGTATTATTAAAAATATTTCTGAAGAAAGAAGTATATTTTTGCTATCAGTGCCGACGGGTTTTGATATTATAAGTTTTAATTTTCGTGTAGATAAAAATTTCAGCATTACAAAATATTATTAAAAAGAGCAGTCTGGATTGATTAAAATGGATATCACTTGACTGTTGCTTTCAATATCTTAATATATAATTATTTAGGAATTTCGAAGTACATTTTTATCATCAGCAGACGCAGAGATATAAAAAAATTAATTTTCCCCTGTACGATTTTTTAATATTAAAGTTGCCAAAACAACGACTTTTGTATATAATCTGCCATTTCTTCTAGTGTTAAATAAAATACTTCTTGACAAAACATTCTCTTAGAGTAGTTAGCAACGGTATTTTTCTTGAAATGAGCTAACGTCGTTTATTTTATATATAAATAACGGCAAAAAATGCTGTAACTATTACTTGACATTCCTGCAATAGGTATTTAAAAGTGACTTATTATTTCTAACTGCAACGGAATCTGACTCGCTCATGAAAAACAAACTTCTACAGTCACGACTCACTACAACAATAAATTAATATTCATTTAGCAACAAGCTTCTTTCACATATTACTTTTATACTTTCCTCATTTCCTTTCCTTAAAAGTAACGTATGTTACATGAAATACCAAACGTACACAGGAAAAAATCCTTAGTAAAATTTACTAAGGTTAAGAAAATTGTACTGAACTTGAGATAAGGGGACATATACACCTTTAATTTTAAATTAATTGTTATTGAAGTATAAACAAAAATGAGTTTTTCATCAAGTATTACCTTTTTTATCGGTAAATTATAATATTTTTTCAAAATACAATGGAAAAAGAAAATGTTGTTATGATCCTTAGGTCTCCAACGATTTAGAAAAAAAATATCCTCATAAAATATGGCTTAAATATGCTATAACTTTGGTCAATAATTCTTATTTTCAAATCCCTACATTGGCTGTATAATTCGGTTGTTGCATGATTTTCTTTACACCATGTTCAAATAGTTTATGCTAAAATAATTAGACCATTTGAAATTTGCGTGACGTCACGATGTTATATTTTCATGACGTCACGTAGCATTAGAGTATATCTAATAAAAATACGACCTAATTATTTTTTGCTATTCTACATATTTCATGTGAAAAATCAATTTTTTATTTTTATGCAACATCCTAATTATATGATCATAATAAAACCTTAAAAACACCAATTTGACCTTATTGGTTGTCAGAACCTTGCGGTAGGTGAAGGAATATACAGACTTTCATTATAACCGATCAAAGAGACCTAAAGACAATAAAAAACTTTAAAAAACTTTTTTATGTTATATTTGATAAAATATTCAAATTTATCATAAAAATAGGTAATTTATGATATCAAAATTAACTTTTACCTTCAAACGTATTAACAATTAATTTAAAATTTAAAGGTGTATATGTCCCATTAAATAAAATCTGTTTATTAAGCTGAGGAGAATTTATTAAATACTCAGTAGGTTAAGTAAAATTTACTTAATAGTTCAGTAAAATTTGCTTACAAGGAGAGTCCACAACCTCTGGAGAACGATCTTTGACCAAACTTTAGAAGGTGGTATCTGGTACCTAAAAATGAAGCCTAGCACCCGTAATCTTGTCCAATGGGCCTTTGTTTCCTAGATATGAGGTATTCTACTTCAAATATGCGTTATTTTTATGAAAAAATTAGATACCAGAAACCGCCTCCTAATGTTTGGTAAAAAATCGTTTCCCAGAGGTTTGGAACTCTCCTTGTAAGTAGTTCAGTTAAATTTACTTAGTAGTTCAGTTAAATTTACTTAGTAGTTCAGTTAAATTTATTTAGTAGTTCAATTAAATTTACTTAGTAGTTCAGTTAAATTTACTTAGTAGTTCAGTTAAAATTACTTAGTAGTTCAGTTAAATTTACTAAAATTGATTTTACTCTCGCCAAAATCAGAACACTCCGATTCGAATATGTGTGCGATTGATGCTAGGTCTGCTGGCTGGGCTCATCAGTAAAGCATAGCACACTTATAATCAGACCCTGCCTGATACACAGATCAGTAATAATAGCTTGGAAGATTCTAGTGATCCCATGCGAGCTTGTATGAATGCTCACTTGAACCCCACAAATTCAAAGACGGTTAAGAATATGTTTGTAAACTTGATTGAACAATATTACTTACGTAACTTGAGAGTAAGATGGATAAAAAAGCAACTTCATTTTTAATACATTTATTTACCAATAATTATAAGGTTTTTAATATAACCAGAAAATAAATTATTCAATTTCATTCTTTTTGTGCGCTTTACATCTTTTTCGCAAAAGCGGTTCAAGAATTTTGTTTCTTTTGTTGGCAATTGTATTATCGCCGATCTTGCTTTACGAGTCTATCGCCCAAGCACGTAAAGCAAGATCCTAACTGAAACTAAAAAAGTAATGAAACGTAAGAAAATCTAAAAAATGGTAAAGAAAACGGAATAAATGATAACCATCTATTGTACTTTAGACATTTTTACATTTTCTTACGCTTTTTTCGAATTTTTATGGTTTATTATGTTTTGTTTACGTTTCATTACTTTTCGTTTGTGAAAAAAACTTCTTGAAGAAATATATAACATGAATTTTTCATCGATAGATAATAAGGTATATACAAACGAATTCATATGTACAAAATAGAAACTTCAAATTACTTAAGAGGCAGTGACTTATTTGATTTGATACTGATTTGGTACTATGGAAGTCCATCTCGAATGCTTTTATATTTTTAATAAATTCTAAAATCTCATTGTTAAATGCTGTATCTTCTGAACAGCAGTGGCTATAAGGCACTCTTGATAAGTATTGAGTTTCTTTATCAATTTAGCAACGTCACTTCGATTGACGGTGCCACTGAACTTTCTATGATCGTGTTGTTTCGACTTATTTATAAAATTCTTAACCGTACTGTGTATAAAAGCCATTTTCGGATCACTTACATACGTAGCGCGCATATCATACTTCTGGTATATTTTAACTATCGTGGCCATCACTTTAAATAGAAAATACAATTTGCGATCGTATTAGCAATTTCCTAGAGCATCGTCAAGGGAATAACAGGGGTGGAAGACATTCAATAAATATGTCATATCATTATACCCAAAATAAGATTTTAATAGATTTATTTTCGTTCATGCCCCGGATTCTATTCTGCACTCATTTTGAATTGCACGTTGCAATTGAACATCTCCGTAATCACTATCTTCCCGTCATTGCATTAATAGCAGCATCAACAATAGCAATAATAAAAGTCAAATCCCTTAGATAACAGAGTTCAATAATTTCCTACTCAATCGTGTTTTGAGTATGATTACCAATGGTAATAAAAAATTTTAATCTACGTGATGATTAAATTATATTAATTTTGATTCTTCTCTATGCAATGCATCATTCTTGAGTTACGTTAAATCTCGAGGTTCATTTACTTCAATGTCGTACAATGCAAATCGGAATAATTTAATACCAAATCCCATCCATTTTTTCCATGTAGTCACTCCAGTTACCTTCAATTTTAATTATCTTTCCGGCATCGAATTAAGTTTTGCAACTGATGTTTACGTTATATAATAGGTCTTCTATGGGCATTAACTCAACTACATTGTTAGCCGAGTAAACCTGCTTCATCCACAAATTGGCATCTTTTTTTAGAAATGTAGCAAACTCTTATATATCCGTTAATTTACCTAAAGCATCGTTCGCCAACGCTTTGTACTTTTTTATATTTTTGCAATATCTATCAAGAATATACATGCTTATTACACATAAATGTTGCAAAGTAGACATGAAATCGAACTTGCTTTAAATTAGTAAATACTCATTCATAACAATACTCGCCTGTTATATAAGACGTGAGCATATCACATCGATTTACATTAATTAAATGGGCGTTTGTAATATATGTCTGCATATAAGTTATGCTGAGCTTCGAGTCCATTGTCCGGTAACATTGAAACGTTATGTTATATTAATAAATATATACGAATTAAAAAATTAATATCGTACAAATTGAAAATGTATAATTGGGTTATTAAAAAAATGTTAAGCGGTGCACAAAAGATTAGATTAGAAACTTACTTTAAGTTCTAATAAGTAGAAAACATGCTTAAAGGCTCAGTTATTTCTTGAAAAGTCTGTAATAACCCAATTCACAATGAATTATGTTCACGTACCATACTAAACCGTAGCCTTTCAAAAAGTAAGCCTCATTGCCTTATACGTATTAACCTTACTAGACGTCATTAAGCCAATGTCCTTCATGACCTTGCTTATATCGTTAAAGTCGGTTAATATAACCTGAACTTCAGCTTTTATCGTCGTTGCCATATGAATTTGAACAAGTTGAATATGAAGTTAATGAATGTTGACATCCATTCTAGTTGTAAAAACTGTGACCACATTATCTGTTATGTTTCGACTACCGTGTATCAACCCTATTAGGTAAATCTAACTCAACCTGTCCAGCCGAACTTTTCAAGCAGATTCTGCTTCACTGCTAAGCAATATTTACTAAGGATTTATACCCGTGCACAATCCACTATTCTACATCTCACGCACCTCCCATTAAAACCAACTACATTTAAAGCCGTCAACCCCATTCCCGCATAAATTACACACCCCACTACCACGCAAACCTCACAATATAAATCTCTACACCTTCCACCTTCATCCAAAAGAAGCAAAATCCAGCACTCCGAGAGACTCATTTTCGCGGTAATCAGCGGGGGAGGTTTTCAGGTTCCGCTCGTCGAGCGGAAACACGCGCGGGTGGAATCGTGCGCGATATTGCCGCAGCACGTGATTTTTTCTCCGTGGTGCGGCCTCTTTTTCTTAGTAGAAGAGAGAGAGAGAGGGAGAGAGAAAAATAAAGAAAGGAAGGCGCGAGCCGATCGTGAATCACGAGCGGGATGATGAATTCGCGGCTCAGGGCGGAACTGGAAGGCATTCGTTTGTACGGAAAACTCGACTGGGAGAGAAGTGGATATTTGAGGATTTTATTTTTGAAGGGAATTGAAGGGGTGAAGTATCGAAGGAAGATTTTAGTGAAGTGGGAACGTATATTTGTAATGTCGGTGTGGGTATGGGAAAGCATTATGTGTTTTTATAGGAGTGATTGGGATTCATTTTACGGAGACGTTTCTGAATTCAAGGTATAGATTTACTGATTGACTTTATTTGATTAATAAGTGAAAAAAAAAATTGCCCAGTTCATGGAATCAATTTTACAGAGAAGTTTCTGGACGGAAGATATATCTACTGATTGACAAATGTTAATTCAATTACATAATGAAAATTGCCCAGTGCTTGAGTAAATACATTTTATCTTAATTTATTCAACCTCAAGTGATAGAAATCAGCAATTTTTCGAAAAGATCAGACACGATAAAAATAACGTGTTTACCGAAAAAACTCGATAGCGTGTTTGCCCACTCTTCCTCGATCTGATAATTGTATCTCTCAAGTCGAACATGATGCACGTTTAAATTAATAATACTCGCTGGTCGAGTCACTATCCAGCGATTAAAAAAGAAATTACTGTCGAATCCCGATAATTTAATTGTCAGCTCATAAGCCCTAGATCTCGATTCTCTTGATCTCTAAAGGAGATTCTCGCTCGGAATTTTCTCTCCTTTTATATTATCCGTGTCTTCTTCTCTGCGCGACACTTTCGACTGGCCAGAAGATGAGACGGGGACGCGAGAGAAAGAGCATCGCGCTCGCGGGCAAAAAAACCTGTCGGTAGGCAGGTCAGTCGCGCCGAGTTCGCGAATTTCTCGTGCGTCAGCGGCTGCCTGTACCCTGAATTCAGTTTCGAAAAGTAGAATTTTATTCTGCTCATTGTGAAATAGCGTTATTTGTAACTTAATTATTTAATGTATGCCAAGGAAAGTTATGATAATAAATTCGGTTTTAAAAAGTGGGATTTTATTCTGTTCATTATTAAATAGCGGTATTTGTAATTGTTTAATTTATGATGGCGAAAGCTGTGCAATTGAAGGGCCGGATGCAATAAGGGGACTAGCACTTTTTTTGACGATTTTTATTTCAAATAATAACGCTTAGATAAAAAAATAAAAATATAGTGTTGTTAACTAACTCTTTTCTTCAACATTATATTTTTTGTTACTTTATCTGAGCATTATTATTTGAGATAGAAATCATCGAAAAAAGTACTAAAGTTTATCCGATGTGTGGAATCTCCCATATCCACTAATTCCCAGTGATAAGCTTGCAGCTGGTTTAACCAGTGACATATTTCATCACTGAGGAAACTAGGAAATATTCACTATTTCTTAGTACAATTTTTCTATTTTAAATTAAGCAAGTATTTATAAGAAGTCGAAAAAAAAGAAAGCTGGATAATGGTAGCTTGCAAGCCCTAGAAATTTGTATATTTGTTTAGAACATAATTTTTTAGGTCGTTGCGCATAGTTATCATGAGAGATATAGATAATTGTTATGCGTGGGAGACATATGATATGCATAACAATGTAATTGGAATGTATGCCAATGCTCTATTTACTCGCATATAAATTGTCAAGCTGCATCTATAATAGTTCTAGTTAACTCAGTGTTCTCCATATTAAAACGATTCGGTTGGATTTCTTTGAATTTTTATCTTATAAACTGTATTAAATTTTTAAAACTTTATTTTAATGTACACAAATTTTTTATTCAATTCAGAAAAATCTTTGATTTTTTTAGTATGTTTTTCACTGTTTTTTAAACTAAAAAAATTAATTTTTCTTTAAAACAATACTGTAAAAAAACCTTATGTAACCGTATAATATAACTATTAATCATGCATCCAAGAATGGGCAAACAAAAATTGAAGTAAAGTTATATATATTTTAAAAGTTATCGGCAAAGAACCATCACAAACAAAAGAGTACCAATAGCAGATAACCTTTAGTAACTATCATGAGACTATTAATATTTCCTCTTATTTTTGGAAATTAAAGTGTCATGGCCGTGGCAAAGCAGTAACGACTCTTTCTTCTTCGTTAATAAACATATACAACGGATGAATTTAAAAACTAATTATGTAAAAGTACTCTACATGGTCTACAGTGTTATAGTGTACATGACAACTTTTTAATAGTTTAATAAATGATTAGAAAATATATTAGATTTAAAAAGCTAGAGTCAGTTCAAATAGAGTTAATAACTTTGTCACCTTTTTATTCTTTCACTATTACATATAAAACGTTTACAACTACTTATTTTAGTACAATTGATAGTTATAATTCGTTTTAAAATCCATCCGTTGGGTATGTTTATTTAGGAAAGATGAAATCGTCAAAAGTGCTTTGCTTCGGCCATGACACTTTAAATCCCAATATCTTGTTTCATATCTGCTATAACCGTTTATCCTTATGTTCTGTTTTTAATTCTTTCAGCTATAGTCCAAATGCACTTCCTTTTTATAAATAATAAAATAAAAAGAGTAACGAATAATAGCGTACAAAATAGGATGTAATGATAAATGAAAATATTATGTCCAAGGTGTTACACTAGTTTTTATACAACTCTAACCTCAAAGTCACAACTTTGATGATTTTTGGCGCTCGTGGTATAAAATACGTTTCGAAACTAGTGCGTAAGTAGATTATTTACCTCATGTGACTTTTCACTCTCGCTTCTCTCGAGCGAAAAACGTCACATAAGGCAAATAATCTACTTCCGCATCGTGTCGAAATGTACTATTTTATGTTTGTATTTTTAATCATCTAAAACCAAGAAAATAGCCAATTAAACGATCTTCATACTTTTTTAACTGATGTTATCATATCTTTAGTACTATATTAACTTAATACAGAGAAATAAAATTTTTATTTTATTTTGAAATATAATTTTTAATTAGCTTATTTAGTTAAATAAAAGCAACATTAATATTATACATATTCCTAATTTTTATAGCACTGATAAAAATGTATTCATATTAAAAAATAATTTTACGTAAAAAAAGTAATTAAAATATTACAATAAAAAAAAATAGGGTTGCCTAATGTTTTAGAGAGATATTTATAGAATAACGCAAAAAAAGTACTCAAAACAGAGAAACACCTTAGAGATTAGAGTCAAATTAATGTCTATATTGAACTTTTCAGAAAGAAATAAGATAATAAATATGCGTTTGATATGAATATGAATAACATTCAAAGTTATTTAAATATTTAATTCGTTAACAGGATACTTACATTGTCATAAACTTCTCTATTAAATAACTTTTTTTCATAAGTTACTGTTTTGACTAGTACTCCTTGCAATATTTATTTTGAATATAAACAGCTCACGTGGCATGCATCATCATATTCAAATATTCAAATGCGTACGAAAGATGCGCGTAAGAATATATTTCGCGTCGTCTGCTAGTGCACAACTGTGCCGTCCATCCGCGCGACGACTCGACCATAACAAAGTTCACGAAAACAACGATATGGTGCATCCATTGTACACTTGTATCACTATCAGTACACAAAATCAAACATGAAATTATCAATTTCGCTCGAGATGTAAAATATTCAACGATCTTTCAAAGTGCACGCGAGTGATCGCGAGGTCGTATTTCCGCGACCGAAAATGTAAACGCAAGTGTTGGCAGAGGAAAGGTCGCTTTGAGGTTAACTTGCCTCTTATCTCTCCGTGATTCACAGCACCGTGATGGAGGCGGCGATGTTTGTTCCCGGGAAAGTCTTCGTGATTCATTAACACTCTCCTCGTAAAAAACGAGTTAATGTATAAATTTGCATGTTTCGCCTGGTTAGAGCTCACTTCGAGCTTGGTTTTGAGGTTAGCCGCTACTTTCTTTTCCTGCTGACAATTAGGAAGTTTTCACGCTTGTATTTTCTCTTGTCGACGCGTATATTCAGTGTCAGACTGGATTTGCATTCGTGAACAGTCTTCTTATCTGGGGCTGTGAAACAGACGCATAGTCTACTGGCCTCAAGTGCATGTTCTTTCGTTGTGCGCGATGCCTTATCAGAGACGCCCCTTGCAGACAATAAAATTGTAGTGAGTTATTGTTTTTTAGTATTAGTCATTGCACATTAGCAATATACAGTATATTTAGTATTAACATACTTACATAAATGTTTCAACTGTATGATTTTTAACATTAACTATAGTAATAAAATTTTATTAAATGATAACAAATTTTAAAAGTTTCCAATCCACGTAAACCGTTGTTTCATTGACGCTTCTCTTACTGAACTTAAATGTCCTTAAGATTGTTTATTACTTTTAATTATAACTTATTTTAATAATGTTCTTTTTCTTTACAGGCCAGCTAACAAAATGGATGTCTCTAGATCAATTTTAATACTACTGCTGCTTGGTAATAAAACGTCCATTAATTTAAATTCTTGTATTTACTCAACATTGATAACTCATGAGATCATTGCCTTATATTTCAGCAGTAGTTGGTACAACAGCGGAATTCCAAGTATCAGAACAAGATATAAGAGTTCTTCTCAATGCCCGAAATCATTTCTTTTTATATGCAACGTAAGTATTTATTGCATACTGTTGATCCACACGTGTAGAAAATAATCTTCAGATTAATATAAAGATGAGAAATTACAGTAGAACGTTTACTTACACATATGTCATCTTTATCACATAGTCTTCTTGATAATTGCCATAAGCCATACTTTGTTGTGACATTTGCTATCAAATCTATTAATGAAGTAGAAACATTTTGTTTTCTAATTTTTAAAATGAACTTGCAAATTAAATTAAGCTTGAAGACTATAGTATGATACTTACACTATTGGAACTCTATTGTATTTAAAACCTGCTTGAGTTATATTTTAAGTGTGCAAATGTTCAATTTTACTTTTACTTATTCACATTTCTAGTTTTTATGTTAAGTATTTATTTCCTTGTATCTTTTTATTTATTGTAAGTTTTGCCTAAAGATTAATAAATTCTCTCTATTTTATATTTTGAATAAATCATCCATTTAATATTTTATAAACTGTCAATCTATCAGCTGAATACATATAATAATGAATAATTGAATACAAGGAAAATCGTTAACATTGACCTGGTTTTTAATGAGTTAAAATATTTCATTTTATTAATGGAATTTCAGAGAAAAAAACAGAACAGAAGATAATGAAATATTCCTCGAATCCCAACATGTGGATTTAGTCAGGACTGAGCCAGCTCATTTTATTGCGAAAAAAGATGAATACAATTGGACAATTGAAGTTCTTGGACTCAAACCTGGTTATGCTATTATTAGTACAAATGTAACTGGCGCTGATCCATCAGAGTAAGTAAATCTAATTTATATTATTATTTTATAGAATTTTTTTTATAAATTTCATTGTTGTAAGATAATAAAAATAAAGTGTAATAGAAATATATCAATATGTATTGTATAGTATTGATGTTATAATTTGTTCTCTATGATCTTATCTTTATGCTCCAAATAATGTTCTTATTTGTATTATCTAAACTCATGCAAATATTAAAATTGTTATTTTTTTCAATTCAAAGAAAGAACATAAATATAAACAAATATTTTGTTTAAAGTTATGTCTGGATACAGGAAAGCTTAATTGATACATTTCTATACAATTACATAATTCTAATATGAGATTATTGAGCATGATATTAAAGAAATATCAAAATCATTGAGGAAAGAAAAGCAAATTAAAAAAAGAGATATAACCCATGCTTTTGCAACAAATCATGCGAATTGATAAGCTTCGAAATTTTTTGCTTAAGCATACAGTGTAACGCAATGCTATTGTACCTAATTAAGCCTCATAAAATGGTACTTATACAGATACGCAATCATTATTTACAACAAGCCTATCAAAATTAATTTATTTTTTTTAAATCCACGATAATATGCTCTTAATGCAATCTATATATAGTATCACGAATGCAATCGGTTTTACCTTATGCATACTAATTACACTTTCATTCGTTAATTATTAATTAAGTTTATTAATTTATTCATTCCAATTTGTCTATTGTAAAAATGAAAAACACGCAATATAACATTGAGCTCGTACTTTCGTACTTCACACAACTTTCAACATTCTAACGATCTTCACTCACAACAAAAGTTTCGCCACTATCAATAAAAAAAACTTATCTGTCACGCATCTACTATAGAGAAAAAAAAAACAAACCGCCTTATCAAAACCATGCATGCACACGAGTTAATGAACCCGCCGAAATCCTCTTCTTTTTTCTGCTCTCGCAAACGCAAGCCCCCGGGACCGCGTATTTAGTAAACATCGGTCTCTCTCGCGCGCGATATACTTAGTATCTTCCTGTTTAATGAGCGCTTATCTAACGGAGCGCAGGCCGCACGCGCGCGACTGGGGCGCACAAAAGAAAAGCACAAAGCGTGCAGCGAGAGAAGAGAAGAGAAGAGAAAAGAAAGGCGGCAAAATAAGATGCGACGCGTCGATCGCTGTTGGACACGCAAAATTTCCTATACGCTGCTGACAAATAAGGGAATAGATTAGTAGACCAGGCCGCAAAGGCATAGTTTTCCGTTCACGTGAAATGCAGCTGTTAGCCATTTGAAAATAGTAGATTAGCGATAGTTGTGGTAAATACTGTAGAGAAATAAAATTTATTTGGAGGTGCCAGTTTTTTTTTGTGAAATTTACTATTTTATGATAACGTTAAATGAATGCTTTTATGCTAATGATAAAAAACTTTCCTGATTTTATTTTTGAACTATTAATTCTTAAACTTTCATGTTTTAGTAAAGAAATTAATAGTACATAAGTAATAATTTTTTTTGTAGGTAGTTAATCAAAAATGTTATCACTGACCTGTTCTACAAAAATTTAGGTTTGCCGGTATTAGATAAGAATATGGCCAGTAGTTTACTAGTATGTAGTTTTTTAACAAAAATTGCTGAATTAGGCCATCATGTAGATTGTGAGCAATTTCATAACAGATACTATATATTTTCACGAATATGTGATTCATTCATAAAACTATAATACAAAAGACAATATGACATCCTATACATACGATTGAAGCTACAATTAAGTAATTAGCATCTTACATCACCTATTTGTTTAGTTAAAACTGAATAGCGTAAGAACTCCAATAGTCGACCATCTAGAGTCAAAAGTCGACCCTTTTTATATTTTAAGTTATTATAAGCGTTTATATTTTATAATTGAAAGATAACAACAGTAAAGAAAATTAAAGTTTACAATAATAAAGTTAAATATTATAAACAAAATGGTGGACTACTACAAACTGGTCGACTAGCGGTGCCTCTATTTCATTTTCATGTCTGTGCAAAAGCTAACGTATGTATTAAGTTTAAAATATGATGCTCGGAAATGACATTTTAACAAAGATAGAATTTATGGCAAATAGACACGGACTTCAACTTAAATCAGAAGTTCATTGACTGCAGAAATTATTCGTTTACTTTGTTCTTGTGCTGTATTCGTTCATTATAGCGTGAAATAGAGTAATGAGATTGCCACAAAATGAAAATTTTAATGGTTGTCTTTAAAAAATTTACAATAATTAAAATATCACTTTATATCGGAAGGGGGGAGGGGGGCTTTAAACATCGAAAAACCCATAGTTTTTGAGAATTTTTTTCTTAATAAAAATAAAGCGATCTTTGTAAAATTTTGAAGGTATTTGATACTACAATTCAGCAATACAAAAACATTCTTTTATTGAAAATTGATTTATTATTATTTATTTAAGTAAAGTTGTTTTTCTCGGGATGAACCAAAGCGTATACAGCTTTATAATTTAATATCTCGTCTATAAATCTTAAAATCATTAAAAATATCAAACCAACAACTTTTTCGAATCCGTTTCCAAGTGTCATCATTTACCAAAAATTAAACACGCATCACGAATTCATTATCTACCATCAAACCTCCAGTGAACCTTCCTTACGAATTCGCTAAAAACCCTTCAAAAACTCCCAAAAGTCTCTACACCCTTAGCCCCCCAAACGACCTTCCCATCAAACCCCACACCTCTGATCTCCGACAGCTCATCTCGCAATCCAGCAGGAGTCCAGTTTCCCGAAACTCACATCCTACACTCTTCTCAATCCTCCTACTCGCACACGAGTGACTCACGCCGCATCTCGATGGAAAATTTCGCGCGCGCTCGCCTACCCTTGGGAAAATTACCGACCGCCGCGTCCGCTCGCTCTCACCCCCCCGTGCACATCTGACCTGGCCGCGACGGAGAGGAAAACTGTGTCGTCGGCTCGAAGGCGTTTGTGTATTCCCCCTCCCCTCCGGTCGACGGATTATTCGACGCTAGAGAAGCGCACTATGTTAATTCAACGGGGGCCCCGATAACCCGACCGACCTCTCGTCCGAGCTCGGACGATCTGTACGAAACCGAGAGCCGAGAAGTCCGGACGACGGCTCGATCAGTCGTCGACGAGATTTCGACCGAGCTGGTTAACGAGGTTTCTTTGTGTCCGCGCGTTTGTGGTTTTAATAAGGGAGTTATGTGTTTGCGCTGATTCGCGGAGACTCTTTTTCGCGTACAATCGGTTAGTTAGTGCGCGAGTGATAGTTCGATCGGGCACGATGACGAATTTTTACAAAATTATCATCATTCCTCGAGATCAGCTGAACCTTCTGGAAAATTTGAAGTGAGTCGATGGCGATTTTTTTTTTTATTTTTATGAATCTTTGCGCTTCAGTGTTTTTCCTGGATTAAGTCCATTTTATATTTTTCGGTGATTAAGGTTTAAAGATTTTGTTTTAGGTTTTAACTAATCTTAGAAAAATTCATACGTAGTAGATTGCATGGTCACTTTTTTTTAACTTGTAAGATTTTTTGCATTTTTATCCGAGAATATACTATGTAAAGATACCAAAATCGCTAAAAACTCAATTTTCTATAAAAGTTACTTGTTCAATATTATGCCGGGAAGCCGCACAGATTTTACGTGGCGCAGAAGCGCTTCTCGCACGAAACCAATGGGAAATGGATCACAGTCGAATTAGCTGAAAACTTGATATGATGTAGTTTATGGCTTTCTGATCAAAAGTCCTCATGGGCTCAATACCTGCAAGTTCTCAGCTAATTCGACTGCGATCTATTTCCCATTGGTTTTTTACGGGGTCCTTTACAATTGATAACTTGATGGAGTCCCAGGGATGTAAACTTCCGGGTAGAGCGTATAATATGGACTAGTATACCTAGGTTGTGAGAAAAGATACCTTTGTTTCGATAAAACAATTATCCGTGTGAAAAGAACTTATAACAATTTTCAAGGGGTTGCAATAAGAATTTATGATATGAGCTTTAAAATGCACCTATAAACTATAATACACAACCTAATAGAATATATGCATTGCATGAGTGCTACTAAAATTCATACGTCAAACAAAGAAAAGAAAACTACCTTATGGTAATATTATTAAAGAAATAATAATAATAAAGAGAAATTTTAAATCACTGAGAAAGCATAGTACCAGTGTAATAATTGACAGTATTTTAAAAGTACTATGTAACTTGAAAAAAAACTCTTTGATTATTGGTCATAAAAATCTAACGTATATTAACATCAACGTTCCTTACGACGACTAGCACATTTCAGATTTCTCAAAACATACTAAGTTGTCAGGAACCTCCTACAAAAATTAGCAATTTTTAAAATCTCAGACAAAAACTATCATTTTCTCAGAGAATCTAAGAAACTTTTAGTATTTTCTCAGAAAATTTAAATACTGCTTGTTTTTTATAAGAAGTCTATGTAAAGAACTAGATATTTTTGAGGAATCTGAAACGTGCTAGTCTTCGTAAGGAGCGACGATATAGTTTTAAATAGTTGAATATATCATAATTATATAAGCCCAATATTCTAGTTTATTAAAGATAACTCATTCAGGGAAAATTATAATAATAACAAAAAGATCAAGTGAAATCCGTGATATTTTTAAACTTTACCTAGGTATATTTCATAAAACTGAAAAAAACACTTAAAATATAAAGACGGATAAGTACCATTTTTTCAAGAAATTTTGATTATCATATAGAAAACCTAATTCATACATTGTATAATATATACTGTATACTCGATGGAAAAAATATCTAATCAATTTTTAAAAATTTCCTTTGAAATACTGGAACTTTATTGGATTGAAAGCTTGTTTTCAATAATCTTATTGAAGGATTTCAAACAAGTTCGATCAGTTGTTTGTTCCGTCGAGTGTACAAGAAAGCGCTATTATTAGGTCGTGCTAGCAGAAAATTATACTATCTGTAATTTTCGTGCAAAAACTTACTATATAAGATTTTGCTTAACGAAGTTACTATCTGAAATTTGCGTTCAAAATCGTAGTATCGGAGAATTCCCTTAGGAAAAGTATTATATTTGATTACCTATAAGTGTCAAATAAATATTAAATTTACTCGAAAAATTTCCTTAATTTTACTAAATTTAAAACCTATTTGACACACGTTGACTTTTGATTAAAAAAAAGTTATTAAAAAGCGAATTAACATGTTGGGTATCCCATTTGCATCAAATAATTCTTATATTTACTCGGAGATTTTGCTTAATTTTACTATGTTTAAAGCCTATATGGCACACGTAGACTACCGAAATATAATACGTTTTCCAAGGGAAACCTCGAATAGCATGGCTTTAAACGAGAATTTTAGATAGTATGTAGTTTTTGGTTTTTATCAAAGCACTCATTTTTTAATAAGTGAAATTCAATATCTGTATTAACCCTTATCAGTGTAAGCGAGTAGAATACGATTAAAGTTCACGGCTTACACTATCTCAGAATTCATTACCATCAATAATTATGCTCCATCTCATAAAATAAATAAAACATCTAACAGTGCTATTATTCTCTAGAATGCAGAATCTAAAACGTTCAAATTTGTTTTTCCAGCTATTCGTCAGCGTTCGTGCGAGTGACAGTGGAGAGATCTGATACCTTATATACCATAAGTGCCGTCGTAGGCTGGGTCTACTTCTTAGCATGGAGTATAAGTTTTTACCCACAGATCTACAGCAATTACAAGAGGAAAAGCGTGGTAGGACTCAATTTCGACTTTTTATCTCTCAACATAGTTGGATTCATCATGTACGCATTGTTCAACTGTGGATTGTACTGGATACCGGAAATCGAGGTATTTTTTATTTGTAATTACTACATTGATAATAATAATGAATATTATAGATTACAAACTATAATAATAATTATTTACTTTTACAGCAAGAATACTTTAGTCGGTATCCAAAAGGTTTGAATCCAGTTCAAGTGAATGATATTTTCTTTGCGCTGCATGCTGTGGCTGCGACTGCAGTGACGATATTCCAATGCTTCATTTATGAGGTAAGATAACATTTGAAAAATGCGTTAAGGTAGCTTCTAGTAATTTTTTATAGTTTTTTTATAATTAAGCCTTTCTGTTAATAATATGGAATTTTTATTTTTTCTTTGCATTGAAAACAATTCAGTTTATTCTATACTACTATTATACAAGAACAAGATTTTTATAAATTAAAAGTATTTTTGAAAGTTATGACTACTGTTTTCCTCCTTGCACATACCAAATTGATGGATCTTAATGAAATTTTGAAAAAATATTCTGTAAAACGTTTTAAAAATATATATTATCCTAAATAAATTTGAATGTAATAGTTCAAAGTGTACGAAATTTGGTTTGAAACATCACATCTGTACTACAAATATACCATAAAAGTTCCACGTCGTAGAGATTAAGGTAGAAATAAAGTAACTATACAGCATTGATTAGATAAAACCATATCAATTTACGGGAAAAAAATTAATAAGTAAGAGAAATTAAACAACATCTGAGTAAAGAACAACAACAGTCAGTAAAGAACAATGGTAATTTTTTTATAAAATATGACGCGCGATCACGACACAATAATGTGAAATTAAAAGTATTTTGAACGAATACATATTGTTCTTCACTAATTAAGTATTTGTTTAAAATGAAATCGGCGGACGTCTTGTGCATTGTATAAGGATTAAAAATCACCTGAAAAATCATAAGTTTAAAAATAAAAGTTGGTTGTTTCAATTTTTTTCTCGTGTAATATACTTCATGACGATGAAATAATTTTGTTCATTAATAATTATTTCCCTGACTTCGACTTGAAACTGGAGTTTCTTTTATTTTTCACCAGAGATATATCCACCTTAAAGAAAAAACTGTGAGTATTCCATATGTTTGTTATAAAACCGAATTTTCCAATTTTTCAGAGAGGCACTCAAAGGGTATCGACGACAGCGCGAATCATCCACGGCATATTCTCCACCTTCGTGCTGATTTCCGTGGTACTCGCGATACTGCACGTCATTCAGTGGCTCGACTTCCTCTACTACTGCAGCTACGTGAAGCTCGCAATTACGCTCATCAAATACGTGCCGCAGGCCTTCTACAACTACAAGAGAAAATCGACGGTCGGCTGGAGCATAGGCAACATATTTTTAGACGTAACCGGCGGTCTTCTCTCCATGCTTCAAATGATCTTGAACGCGTACAATTACGGTAATTCGCCGATTACTGCAGCCTTGCTCCGAAATACGTGGACTCCGTTGCGGAGTATAAGTTATACAACTTTAATGTGGAAAATTATAATGGTTAATAATGTTTGCATATCTTTTTATTTTAGATGACTGGGAAAGTATTTTCGGAGATCCAACGAAATTCGGACTTGGATTCTTCTCCGTTGCATTTGATATATTTTTCTTTATACAGCACTATGTTCTATACAGGTATGACAGAATCGTAACAGATGACGATGATTGATTATATAAAAGGTGGTTTGGGCTTTCTGCAACATTAAAATTCCATGGGCTTTTAAATTAGATATAAGCTTGTACAGGAATTTAAGGTTTTACTAGAATGTGCATGTTTTAACTGTTGTATAAGCATACAGAGCATTTAGGATAAGTGACTTGACTGACGCTTTAACAATTATTTAAAACTAATTATTTAAAAGAAAATCGAAACCTCCATCAGTATTTGCGTTTAACACTTATTTAAAACTATTTATGTCAAAGAAATTTCAAAATGACTAGCAATATTTGCGTCAATCCTTGTTTTGCTACTTAGTACCTGTAATTAGTAGATAATATTCAATTTCAATAGATTTTTTTTTATTTTCTAAAAATTAAATTTATATAAGCTATTAAATGTTAAAGTTCTATTATTATAATATTCTGTGATATATTAGTAGAATTTAGCAGTGTAAGTTCATTTTTACCTTAAGCTGCTATATCTCAATTAAATTTTAATTTGAAATATTAGCAATGTTTACATTAAAAAATGCTGATATCGAATGGCCAAATCGAAATATTTCCTGAAGGAATCGATTAAAAAGAATCTTTGATAAAAGTATAATTGTTATTGTATGTTTAAAATATACAAGTTATTAAAAAATGATAACTTTAGAATTTTATTTTAAAATACTACAAATCAAAATCGCAATAATTGACAATTAATTAATACGTCCATAAGTCAAAAGGTTTATGATTTTCAATCTTACATAACTCTAACTCTATAAATATATTTTAATCTCATACATCAGGTAATGTGCATGCTCAGAATAATATTCTAAAACTGATACCAAATATGAAAGACATCTATTATTTATTATTTAACAGAAGTTCGTATTTATTTTCTTATATTCATGGTATAAAAATGTATATTTTTTCAATAAATCTAAGTATTTGAACAAATGATATTTTCTATTGTAATTCATATTAACTTTTACAACTAACTAATGGAATGTAATAGATATCTTTCATAATCTGTTAAACTAAGGCAAAAACCTGCATGTAGATACATCCCGGAATGCGTAATATCAACTGTATTGTTTTGTCCAAGGCTTCACTTAATAAACATTTCTTCATAAAGGCTACTTGCGAGTAATCATGCACTTGAAATTGTGAGGTAGAGCTAGAGTTTTCAATTTACAGACATGGTAACGAAAAGGTGGTCGACCTGAAGGGCCGAGTCTAGCCAGCACAACGAGCAATTATTACATTGCATCATCTTAACTGATGACTCATTAGCTTTTTCAAAAAAGCTTTGTACTCAAAAAAGAAAAGTATATTATTCGTTCTCTAGTTAATAAGAGAACTGTAATAACAAGAAGGTGCAATGCTCTTCATTTGACAAAGTATTACTTTCATGGAACTAAGTCAACGAATCTCGGTCTTCTGATATTAACAGTTGGCCAGGTTGAAGCAAGAGTTTATACTTAAGGAGGATCTATAGTCAAATATTTATAATAAGAAACAAGTTTTGATAACGGTCCTCCAAAAAACTTTTTGATTATTAGTACAATGTACAAGCAATAGATTTTGTATATATATTTGTTTTAAGTAAATTTAATTTTAATATACTTTATTATTATTTTCAAGAATAAAATCTAGAATTATAATTGTTATAGCTTCATAGTTTATTAAGTTATTAATGTCGTTGTATTATGTTAATAGGTATTGATAAACTTTACAAATTATTTACTCTACTTTGATATTAAATATTTAATAATAACCATTTAAAATCAATTTCATTTCATTATTAAATCAACAAAAGCATTAGCATAAACATTCGTCAAATTTATATAATCAAAAAAGTAAAATAAAATGATCTCAAAAGATCTCTTTTATTCCTTTCCTGTTTTTCTTCCTTTTATATAATAAAGAAAATTCATCAAAAAGTTCAATCCTCGTTTTATGATTCACTTTAAAAAAACAACAAATTTCATCGTGGGATCACATACTTCAACAACACAAAATCAGTCATTTTATTGTGGTATTTTACGAAAATCTGCATGTTGCATGTATCAATAGTTTTTATAAATCACAATATATTTGGAGTAATATGATTTTAAGCGGATTTCTTCTAACTTTTAACTTGTAGGAAACTTTTCTAACTTGCATGATAGAGAAGGAGCCTATTTGTTAAAGCAACAACAGTTAAGACAAACAACTTAATCTAAGACATCATTTGAATAACATTTAGAATATTATTATATTAGGATTAAGTTAAATTATTATATTAAGATTAAGATTAAATATTATATTAAGATTAAGATTAAATATTATATTAAGATTAAGATTAAATATTATGTTAAGATTTTATCCATTTAATTTTATAAATATTTTTATTTAAACTCAAAAATATTGTATATGTAATTTTTAAATTTGTTGGACATAAAATTGTACATTAAATGAAACTTTATAAAGATATGAATACATCTATATGAGATAGAAAAATGAATAAAATCTTACACATAACTCAAGAAAAAATACTTCAAATATTCAGTAAGATAAATGTACAAGTGATAAAAGACATAATATTATATTAAATTAAATAGTTTGATTATTTAAAAAGATTTAAATTTGCTGCCTCAACTCTTACCGACTGAAAGATAAATATTTTGTTGCAATTATATGTATATACATATAATAGACCAAATTATGGAAAAACCAAGACATATCATTGCCGTTTTTTTATATAATACTGCATCATTATACAAAGTTTTATGTAAATATTTCAATGCTTTAACTAATGCCAAAAAATCTGCAGGTTGGACCTTAGAGAGAATGCATGGCTTTCGTCGAAATATTGAAATACATATTTGCAATGGTAAATTTCTATATGAACAAATCTCACAAACTTTTATTATTGTTCACAAGACTGTTATTCGGCTTCCTGAAAGAGCATGTGAAACGTACACTGAAAAAAAAATTGTTAAATCTATGTAAACGCTTCCTTGAATCGTACTAAGAAAAGATTTACTTAAATAAAGTAAATATTTCTTAAATTTAGTAAATATTTATTGAATTGATGAATACCAGTCTAAACATAATTAAATATTTACTATTATCAAATAAATCTTTTCTTAGTACGATTCAAGGAAACATTTACTTAGATTTAACAAATTTTTTTTTCAGTGTAAGGCTTGAATTATTCATTTTTAACCTGATTAATTCAAAACAAAATTATTAAAAAAATAATTAGTATACTAAGAACCCAAATTTTTGTATATTAAACTAATGTCTTGAGTATTTTTAGAATTTATTTTTTGGCTTAAAAATAATTTACGCCCAAGTAAAGTCATGTACATAAAAATTGTATGATCTAAACTTTCTGAAAACGCGCATCACAAGAAATGAATCCTAAATCTTTACTATTACGAATACATAAATCAATTGCATCAAAATTGTCAAAGACTAAGAACATTTTTTGCCGGTTTCTAATTCATAACTTACGTAAAAATAGAAAAATTTGTTATTTTTTATAAAACTTATTTTGAGCGTTCAGTGATCTCTCATTCAAAATTCAGAATTCATTTTCTCGACTTAAAAATTAATTTAAAAATATGTTTGAGTGGCAAAAATGAAAATTTTCAAGCTCACGAAAGAAAGGACAATGATATCCTGGTCTCGCATATATTCAGTCTGCATACTTTAATTTCTCAAGGCCCGAAGTTTGAATTTTAAATTTACGTTTCCTACCACTGGTACTTTTATCTTAATTTATCCATAACGATAAAGAGTCAGAGCCGTCCAAGAAAGAACCAATCTTTGATTTTCGCAGGGATCGAAACGAATACGTCGAAATTCCTGGCGCTTGCCAGGTGAACCGCCAAGGGGACGACTCGAGTTGCAGCGCCTAAGCGCGATCTCACATCCTATACATCTCCAACGCAAAAACACACACATACATGCACACACTCTTCATCCTACATAATCGAAACTCCATTATCTAATTAATATCGCTGGATATATTTTTATAAAATATTTTTCTACGACGACGAAAGAATAACTGATAAATTCTTGATTTCCGCAACTGTTTGCATCATATACTGCACTTGTATATCGCTCGTTTCGTTGAACCGACATATGAAGCATCTTCTGCTCTCTCTGGATTAATTGACTCAAAGTTCTTGACGAATAAAGTTACGTACACGGATCACGTCGAGGTACCAAAACTAAGGTAAGGACATTTTTTTGGCAAAGGTAAAATATAGGGGGGAAACATTTTTAAAGAGCGCGCAAATTTGATTTGAATTTCGATAGTTTATCTCTCGCGACGTTCTCGTCGAGTTCGATTGGTATAGATGCGCAGAATTGTGTGCGCAGTAGTTCCGAAGTGAAAAAAATACTGTTCTGCTCGTTCGTTTTCGCGCACGGGTTTTCGTGCGAAACAGTGAGTGATTATTATTGTATTTTAAACAAATTTGATTATTTTACATATGTGCAACAATGATCTATCTACAAGTTGTTCTAATTTTCGTGAAAAATCATCGTTTTATCTAGTAAAGTTAACGTGCTGTGTTTGCGAAACACTTACATAACCTCATACAAGTTATTTATAAAACTTAAATTTTGATAATATTCCTGTTTACGTTCGTTATAAAACATTTTTTTATTAAATTCTTACTTATACTTTAGTTAACAGTTGCATTTAAAAGTAATGACATGTAAAGTTATCGTGGTTTTTATGTAGGCTAAAAATTAGGTTACTTGTGTTTATACATCTAAAGAATATTTTACATTTAAATGTTTTTATAACATCAGATAAACTGATTTGATTTTATTAACTTGAATTATTAAATTGAATATATATCTTTGACAAATGAAACTTTATTACAATATTAACATTAATCGGAGCTATCAAGTAGCATTTACTAGAGCGATATTTTATTTTGCAGAATGGCATCCAAAGTATCGTTACTTTTGAAATCTGCCCAAGTGGCTGCATTTACCTCGAGAAATATCAATTGCTGGACTGCTGCGGTTACAAAGATACATAGAAAGACTCATGTATTGACTTACCCAACTATACTCCAATTCCCAGATGGTAGTACGATAACTATACAATATCACGAGCCAGTTGGAGTTATTAGGCTCCCATTAGATATGAGTACACTATCAGAAGAGGATAAAAAGAAAAGATTACAAAAGCGCATACCCAAGACGAAAGTGAAGATCGAAGATGAGCTTGAAGATGATTTCGATGAAAGTCGTTACCTACAGTTCAAGAAGAAAAAGTAACTTTGAATACATTAGCTGTATTGTATAGACATTTTTTTGTTGTTATGTTTTAAAACCAAATTAATACAGCTCAACTTTTGTAAATAACTTTTTTACACAACGAGATCATTTTATAAGTGCACAGAACTGAAAATAATCATCAAAAGCATATTTAGCTAATTGTCGGTTTATTCTGACAGATGTTATTGTGATAATTATATAATATGAATAAATAGTTTAAATGATAATTATGTTTAATATAAAGACTGTAACGTTCTTTTCAATCAATAAGGATCAATTTATTGGTCTTTATTTATTTGATTTTTCCTAAATCAGCAATTACTTTAGAAACAGATTCACATAAGATAGTTGTATTTCAATTATGCTAATTATACTCGTTAATATCGAGGTACCCATTAAGAGATCGAAAATGATCCACTTTGATCTGATCTATATTATTAATTAACAGAGTTTCAAGTTTTTCTCACAGAAAATTTAGAAAACCAAGAGAACATGTGTATCCTCTATACAAATAATGTGATCGGTTAAAATTGGTATTTTTAAAAAAGAAAATCTAAATTCATTTTGGTTTATAAAATTCTAAACAAGATGTTTAAAAAAACATTTCATACAAAATAGGATAGTGACCTCAGTAGTTGGCCACTTTAAATATTTTCTTTAAAATGGTCTAGAAATATCGTTATGTTAATAATTTTTTATTGTTATGACATTAAAAAATTTAAGTCTGATGTTAAGACAGTCCATAAACTATAAAATACATTAGTTTTTGATATATATTTATAGGCATGTACTTACACCTGTACAACTACTAGATTTTCAATAATTTTTATCGAATAGTAGTAATCAGCCAGGCCTGGTTGGTAAGCCATCAGGTTCAAAACCACTTTCAGTTGTAATAATTATTAGAATGAATTAATATTTACATAATTAAACACATTTAACGTTTATTCTACTTTTTATAACTAAACTTTAATCATCGAACTAATAAAAAGCTTCCTACTAGCGTTTTCGTCATATTTTCTTGAAAAAATTGAATATATTTAAAGTATATTAGAACCGGTTATTTGTAAACAAATATTTTCGTGAATTTACCGTGATAATAAATACAAATTTTCTTATAGGTTGTCGAGTACTGGGGTACAGACCCTAATTAAAAAGTGTTAGAATAAAAAGTAAAAAAAATTGTGCTAAAATTGTTACACATTACAGTACATTCTCATTTAATTCTGATCTAATTTATGTATTAATCCTTCCACAGATTTTTTGAAAATTACGTTTTTATTCTACGTCAATTACTATTAGTTTTATTGTTAACTATTGAGAATAACGCGTATTTTAAACGATCATATATCGAAAACTTTACGGCCAATCAATTAAAATTTGACAAAGGCATATTAAAATATTAATTTATATATTTTCTCCATGGTTAAAAAAGTGATCTCATCCGATTTTATTAGGATATTGAATCCTGTTTGATATGATCATATCCGAATAAATACGAAATCGGTTGATTTCCGTATACGTTCAGACAAAACCGGATAAGATCAAAAAGGCAATCCGGTCTTGTACAGAGTTTGAATCCGGTTTTATCAGGTCTTGTCCGGTATCATAATAGTTTTTTTAACCAGGGCCGTTAATTTGAAGAAAATTTGTATTATTATCACCTAGTAGCAAAGTGACCCTTTTGAGATTAGATAAAACGATTATTGGACTAGTATATTATAAACTTTTTACCGTTCTTGTAAAAATTCAACGTTTCTAACCTAAAAAGCGCTTCATAGTCTGACATGTACTATAAGGTCCCTCAAATCAACTATTTCTATTCCTAATTAAAACTATTTAAATACATCAAAACCTTTTACATCGCTTTCAACCCAACCGATTCCCCTCCACCAAACGAATTCTCTAATTACACGCTTCTCAAAGCCACCTCTCAACATCAGCAATCGGATATCCTCCCGAGTAACCGTATACAACCGCCTCGAATCTCAAATCTCCCTAGATTTCACTCCACGGCTCCTTATTACATCTCCATACTCCGTTTACAACGCGTATTACACCCATAAAAACGTAAAAACACACGACCCCTTAGGTAGGTATACAAATTCACAAAGAAAACGGCCTTGAACTTGTCCGCGCGGAAGAAAGTCCGGCGCGTGATTCGCCGAAAAGCGCGCAGGGCCTGTACTTTCAAATGATACATTTTTCGGCCGGTGCGCGCAGCAGCATCCGCGTACAGGACGTCGTCCTCTTTCTCTTTGTGCAAGAGCTCTCGCACGCGTGGAGGAGGAGAGGAAAACAGGATTCATCTGTCTACGATGCGTATCGGTATATCTCGGTGCGAGGTACTCTCTAAGATCGGATTTGCATACGCGCGTATCTATCTTTGTAGATGTAGACGCGAGTGGCTTCTCGAGTGGAAAGATAGCGCGCTTGGAGGCTTGGACGAGGTGTAGGTATACTGAAAGGAGGATGGACTATGCCGGCTCCATGTAGGTAAATCATTGATATAGGGGACCTGTACAATTGATATGAGCATGAAGGATGCATAACATTTTAAGCATTTAAACAATAATTTGCTACTGAATGAAGTGAAGAACATAGAAATACATTAATTATCTTAATTTTTACTACTGAATGTCTGATAAATCTTGAATTTTTCACTTATTTTATCATATTTGACCTCGTTCTTTTAAAGTTTCCCTTCACTTCCGCGGATTAAATTGTTTTTTAATATTCATATTTTGACAAACTCTAAACGATAGAGTCAGTTTTGTACATCCCCTGCGTTCCCTTATTTACTACGTATCCGTGGGCACCCTTTAATAAATGATAATTATCTGTTGGTAGATTTTAGATATACACTTGACATTGGGCCTGCGGCGGCTCAGTCGGTAGAGTGTCGGATTCCCACGCCGGTGACCCGGGTTCGAATCCTAGTCTCTGCCGATTGATACAAGCACCTCTGTAAAAATTACATGTGCTTTGTTTACAAACACACCGCAGACCCCCGTCGTCGATTAGCACCACATGGGAGCATAAACATGGCGACGTTAAAAAAAAAAAAAAAAAAAAAAAACACTTGACATGTACATCTAAAATCATTTTCAATCAATTTTCTTGTAATCCGCCAAGGTTAGCTAAAACGTGCAAATTCAATCAAATGAAATCCAATGAAAATGAGGTATTTAAAAAAAATCAAATCGTTCGAATCAGATGTTTTCCACGTTGAGTGTACATTTCTGTGGCTTACCAGAATAACTACTTTAGTCTACCTTTAAAGCTGAAAAAATTCATCTATTACTTTTTTTTCATGATTATGCTTTTCTTTTGCATAATAAATTCAAATCTCAATATCTCAACATTTTTATTATTGGAACCTGCAAGCTACAGATTTTAAAGTATAACTTAATAAGGGTATGAATTTTTCTAAATGCCCATTTTGTTGACTGGCAACTGGGTATTTTTGTTAAATAATCGGAATGTATAATTAAAAAGATACAATCTCCTGGTCGTTTTATAAAGAAATCATGGGTTTTCCAGTAGTTACAGGTGTAAATGCATATTTCGCCATAAGAGCCCGTGTTAAAAGTTCTATTTACAAACATTTTTTTCTCTTCAGTTTACCTGGCAACCCCACCAAACCAAAATTTTAATAGAATGTATAAACACACTTTTAGTGAGATTTTTATTTTCGTCAATGATGGATTTTGAAAAAACGACGGAGCCACCTTCACCAAAATTTCTTGTCCAATTATACATCGTCAGGGTAAATTTGGTTTTACGTGTATTTAAAATAACAAGTGACAATTTAACTGTTTTTAACGCTTTATTTCATACAAAGTTATCATAATAACAATTTTATAACACTTAGCATCGAAGTTCACCATAGAACAAATGTAGAAAACCGTACGTTATACAAATATTATAAAAATATGCATGACAATCTAATTTGATCCACGTATATTGTTTATCATCTGAAACTTATTACAAAGCATTTATGTGCATCTTTTTATTATCTGCCAAGGCTTAAAATCTTTAAAAATGAATCTCCAACTGTAATAATTAAAAAAATCTTAATATTTAATAAAATGTGCTTATATGAACTAAATATTTAAAGATAAAGATAAAAATCGTAAAAAGTTCAATATATATTGACCTGATGTTTACGCTTTAGACATAAGCTTTAGAGTTCGTTCCACGCTTCTAGAAATTTCAATAACTATTTTCTGTCATACATACACGATTTTTGCAGTTTTTTATGCCTGAAAAGCGGGCGCAAAGCAGCTGTTTTCCGGCAATTGGGCAAAAAAAGATTTTCGCCCGCTCTTGGCAAACATGGTTTGCCCAGCGGGCGAAAAGACCACCCTTTTGGCCCGCTTCTCAAAATCTCACGGTATATCTATGTACAAGATTGTTCGCATGCGTGCGTGCGTGCGTATGCGTCTTTGCATGCATGCGTGCGTGGGTGCGTGTGTGCGTCCATGCGTGAGTGCATGCGTAAAATTTTTAAAAAATTTTGAAATTTATCAAAAGTTTAAAAAAGTTTTAAAAATATTAAAAAATTGTGAAAATTTTGATAATATTAAAAATTTTAGAAATTATGAAAGTAATTGAAAATTTTAGAAAAAATTTTATTGATGTTTTATTTTGGTTTTATAAATATATGTTTACACCGATTCGAAAAATAGTTACAATTACACGCGCTTTAGTTGTATAATAATAACGCTAAATCAAGACATATAGGAGAAAAAGTACGGTGTGTAAAAGGTAATCTTGGGTAAAAGGTATTTTTTGCCCTTGTGATTACAGTACCTGTCTTTGGCCATCTTTGGCTCGCAATATACACTCGCCTTCGGCTCGTTCTTGACCGCCTCGACTCGAACTACAAACACACGCGGGCACCAAAACAGGCTGCTTTTCACCCTTGGTACATAATATACTATTAAATGATCGTGGCTCCAATTTTCAGTCATTTAAGAGAGCAGTGTACGTATTATTTATTTTTAAATTTTATGGAAAAGCAAATTATGCACATAAAAACTCATTTATCCTGAAACTAATTTAATATTTTTTTGAAAATACTTATTATTTATTATGTAATTAAATATAAAGATCAATAAGTGATTTAAAATTCTTCTTAAATAACTATTAATTAACTTTATATATATTATATGACTGACCGAAAATTGAATCCTGGCTGCAATATGAGTCCTTGACACTATAGTTATACATGAGAAATCGAATGAAAAAAAATTAATAAGCTTAACTTTTTGACTGCATTATCTGATTATGAAAATTTAATCTCGTCTGTGAAAATAAATACAAAATAGTTGATTTTTCTTTTTATTTAAAAGATGTTGTTTTTTTGTTTACAGTTCAAAATTGCGCATACGCCTCTGATAAAAAATAAAAATAATTATTGCTTGTAAACTGTCGTGACGTCAATGATTACAGTAGTGATATTTATATTCCTATTCCGACAAACTTTAAATATTGGTAGGTATAGAATAATATTATTACGCTACTTATATGATGACGCAGCTGACTTCTAAAAACTAAAAAAGAAAGCATTTCTGATAAAATCGCTTTCTTATATCCGTGATGACTGTACCAAAATCACTTTCTCGGCTTTAAATTGGTTGAACAATTTGCTTTACACGTTCACTTTCCATACAACATTTGTTATCAATTAATATTATGTTTAATTGGAGTACACATTGAATAATTAAAGACAAAATATACTATAAATTTCTAACTATAAATATTTGCAAATTACAGCTTTATTTTTCGTTGTCTCATTAATAAACAAAATATATTCCAATAACATTTTAAAGCCAATCATAAAAACGCTTATATGTATTTATTATAATTATGGTATTTATCTTGTGATATAATTGGTTTAAGATTTTGAATTTAATCTCTCGATTATATATTTACAATTTGTCAATGATATTTATCAAAAGCATATTTTCAAGAAAAATAAGAACTGGATTTTATAATTAAGAGGATGATGATAATCTCAATAAAATAAGGAATCGGGCATCAATAAATTAAATTAGAAATACATGTATTCGACAGATGCATAAACTGATGCGACACTTAGAATTCGGATCTTCTGACGGACTATATTCTGCAGTTACTCAACAAATATATATTATATATAGTCATATATTCAAGTCCGTCAAATCCGTCATTTCTGGCCACCCCGGACGCTGCGATAGTTTCTTGTGTCCCCTTCAAGCCCATTGACATAGCGAATACACTTGAATCTTTATAGAAGGCCAGCATTTAGTCATTCAATCATATAATTACAGTTGACTTGTAGTCCAAAAAAATTTAATTAAATATTTTTAACTTCTTTAAATAATACTTTGTATAATATCGATCTAACAACAAAGATCTAAATAGTACAATTTCTTGCGCTTAAACGCAAGGTCTAATATTAAATTGTCCGTTCAAAATTATTTTCCTGTTAAGTCCGCGAACACGCGCGAGGCGTCTTTGAGACAATACACTTTTTTCAAACTTTCTTTTTATATAAAAAATTTATTCTTCTCATGCCGCGATTTTTAAGTATATTTTTAAGAAATGTTTTTAATCTTCAAATGGAACATAAGTAAATGGTAAAAAAATTGTGTTTATTATTATAAACTTAACTATAAAAATTTTAATACTGTCTGAATAATGCAATTTGTTCTTCATAAAACATATCCCAATATTTCCGGTAGTTTAATTTTGGTTATATTGCCCGTTAAATGGGAAAAAAGGTTAGTCCCTTTGCACCCTTGGATTTAATTAACGAAACAATAATTCGTACTCAAAAAATATAGATTGATTCCCATAAGTATTTAACTACCGCGGAATAATCAAGCCCAACGTATGATAGTTCGATAGCTATATGTATAGTAAACAAAAACTTTTATTTTCGCAATTTGACAGCTACACTGACTTCAAATTTTCAATGATTACTTTCTAAGGATCATACGTTGAGCTTGATTCCGCGGTAAATACTTATAGAAATGTATCAATTTATATTTGTTCGTGCGAATTATTTTTAACTTTTCCAAGTTTTTGATTCCAAGCATCAGATACAAATTTCCTTTTTAGAGTCACTTTAATTACGTAAAATACATAGCGGAACACACGAATTACTCGTGATTGCTAATTTTCGAGTCTGATAACAATTCGAGTGTTCCGCTATGTATTTTCCATAAATAAAGTGACCCCGAATAAGGAAATTAAATTCTGATGTGTATTTTTTGAGAAACATGAAATTTTCGAATATATTTATCGGCGTGTAAACTAGGTCTGATATAGCCCTTAGTACTTTTATTTGAATTGAGTCCTCAGTGCGACTACTAGCAGATGAGTAAAGTTTACCATGTTTTTGATAACAAAAAACACTCGACAGTTACTTAAAAACCATAATAAATGTATCTCTTTCAGTTAATACTATAAACCCTTGATAAAATCCTAAAAATAGCCTTCCATCATAAAACGGAATAAAACCCACATCCCACCTCTCAAAGCGCACAACATAATAAACGAAAGTTCCTCATCGCCCAGTCATTAAAAATCCCCAACCTTGAGAAGGCCACCACAATCCCACCACGCGACACACACCAAACAAAAGCCACCTGGCACTCAAAACCCCACTCAATATTTTCCTCTCCCTTTCTCCAGCCTCCAAAACCCAGCATCGAACAAAAAACAGAAAGAAGGAAGCATCACTCAAACACACACACACTTTCTCCGATTTTCGCGAGCGAGTAATAATTCGCGACTGCGCGCTAACGCGCGCCATATAATTGCCCCGGCTCCCGTACACACATACCCGCGTGGTGCACGAAATCCGAAGACTGCGCATACACACACACACACCGGATGAACTTTCGCACTCTTCGAAAGTCCCGACAACGAGCGAAAGTGACAATACGTGTCGCGTGCGCGCGTACAGTCGTAGGCAGGTATCCATAACCGTGTATCGCGTGGACAAGCGCGAGTGCCGGTGTAATAACGTAATGCAGGGGAGGGACTCGCGGCGAACAGCGCGAGTGAAAAGGCGCGGTGTGGTTTTATCGTCGCGGAAACGGAAGCCGCCGCCGCCGCGACGTTCGGATGGTTTTTTTTAACGACGCGCGGCGACTTCGAGGACTACCGCGGAAGTGTGTATAATTGCGCGAGGCGCTCGCAATTATGGGACGCGAGTGGGGTCAGCGTGAAATTAGCGAATTAGAGGATTATGATTGGAGATGTAGTTGTGTGTGTGTGTGTGTGTGTGTGTGTGTGTGAGGGGGTAATTTCTTTGACGAGACGTGGAAAAGAGAAGAGAAATCAGACGAGTGTGCGCTTGTCGGAAATCTAATTAATTCGTGGTTGTTGTAATCGCATTGATTGCGCGTTGTTGGTGATTGGTGATTTGTTGCTGAAGGTTCGTAATTGGTAATGACTTTATTCGTGGAAGAAGAAGATGGTTGTAATTGCATGGTAATTGTGTGTATTACTTCCTATTTGCTAATTTATGAAGATGATAAGAATTATTTTTATGAGAATTTGCAAAATTAATTTAGGGGTTCTGATGATATTGATGTAGTTTTGAGTTTATGCAGTGAATTTCATTTATTTTACAATAAGAAACAACAAGAATCGAATAAATTAATCGATATCAGTCGTTAGGAATATCAAGTTGATAAAATTTGAATTTATTGATTTTCGCGAGCAAAGCACTTTATAAGACTGTCATTTTATCTGTATAAATGTGTTGCTATTATTAAAACATTTAAATCCTTGCAAGAGAAACATTTAAAACAGCGAAAAGACATTTTTAAACACAAACTATTAATATAATTTGTATAGCAAAACCAATAAGAGATTCGACCCGAACAAAATAACACTTAAGTAATACTTTATACTAATATAAATAATACTCACTAAAATTTTAAACATCTATTGGTTTCCTCAGTGAAAATTGATAGCAGTCCTTGCCCATACACAAAACAACATTCATAAAAGCCCAATAAATGAATAAGAATAAATGAAAAAACAACTAATAAATTTATAGTTCAATAAAGTAAGAGCTTATCGTCAAGCTGTAGAAACAACGAGATTATTACACAAAGAAAATTGGCGACATAAAACTCGCTCTTTCCATTCCTTTCAAATGTAGACAATTTCAAAATCCCAGTAGCCAATTAAATTTTACATTTAATAAAGCATATTTGCGATCGCACGCTAAAAATTCTCTTAAAGAAACTGTAGCTCATTGTAAATATAAAGTTGATAAAATTAAAATTTATTTATCTCCACGAGGACAAAACATTTTAGCACTATTTCACTTTCTCTGCATGTATGCTGTTTATTACTAGTCACTAAAACATCGCGAAAAAAGTATTTAAAACAGTAGTCTCACAAAAAGTTTACTTTTCTACTTACTACTATACGCTTCTTTCTTGAACACAGTACATCAATTGTCGAAAAGCAAAAAGGCACTTCGAACCAAGATAAAAGGTTTCATAAGATTCTCAAAGTAAATGATCCCTCTACACCTTTATACTTTACCAAAAAATCCATATCAAAGCGCTAATTCCACTGCAGCACCTAATTTCACCGAAATCATAGTAATCCCGAGCCTCTAAAACAACTTCGAAACCTCCTAAACACCAAGAAAAACGGTATATTATACCTACCACTCGAACCCCCACCGCGTCAAAAAACTCATCGCACCTCCAAAGCGCGCTACTATAAGGTAGCGCAATCCTACAAAAAGCGTAATCATAGATCAGCAATGCACCGTTCTCTGCACTCTTCCCAACATCATCGCGAATTCAAAGCACCGCGGGCAGCTCTTTGACTGCTCGCCGCGCCGCTGCGCCGTGCGCTGCATCGAAATTAAAACGAGTAGAACTCGCGGCGGTCGATGATTTTCGCGAGCGCGAGCGCGTGTTAGAATCTCTAGTACACTGAAAAAAAAATTTGCTATATCTAAGTAAACGTTTCATACTTAGAAAAGATTTATTTGATAATAGTAAATTTTATTTGATAATAGTAAATTTTATTTGATAATAGTAAATTTTATTTGATAATAGTAAATTTTATTTGATAATAGTAAATTTTATTTGATAATAGTAAATTTTATTTGATAATAGTAAATTTTATTTGATAATAGTAAATTTTATTTGATAATAGTAAATTTTATTTGATAATAGTAAATTTTATTTGATAATAGTACATTTTATTTGATAATAGTACATTTTATTTGATAATAGTAAATATTTAATTATGTTTAGGTTGGTATTCATCAATTCAATAAATATTTACTAAATTTAAGAAATATTTACTTTATTTAAGTAAATCTTTTCTTAGTACGATTCAAGGAAACGTTTACTTAAATTTAACAAATTTTTTTTCAGTGTAGGATAGGTATAAAGTAAAGTGCCCAGTACTGGGTGGGGATAAATATATCGAAAGATAAATTTGCAGAAGGATAAATTTACCGAACGGTTGAAAATGCCGAAAAAATCAACGCCTATGGATGCATATGTCGAAAGTTAAAAATGCCGAAAACAAGAATTCCGAAAAAGAAAATGCCGAAATTGAATACTGCCGAAATCGAAAATTTGGACAAAAGAGTGTTTTCATTAGAATATGAGCCTGTATTATAATAATGTGTAATTGTCGCTAGGTTGTTTCTTTCAATATTCGATATTTTTAGTTTTGACCCATTGCCATTCAACCCTTTACCCATTGGCACATTTCACGTTTCGGCAAATTTACCCTTCGGTAAAATAAATTCGGCATTATTATCCAGCTGCAAAATTATCTTTCGGTACATTTATCCGCATCCCGCAGTACTTGGACAAAGCGAAAATTGTGACCTGTACTTGGACAGTGGCAAAAATTGTAATTACTGATAAAGATGATAAAAAGATGTATCCATTGGCATTTATTCGGATAGTTTATGATGTGTAGTATATAATTTAACCAAAATTATGTTAATTACGTCTTAAATTTGTTATAAATGTAAATATAGCATTTTGAGGTTATGTCGAGAACTGTAATATGTCGAATATATTGTTCAAGTTTATGTCCACTGATTTTTCTGAACCCAGTAGTTTGACACATTTAATTCATATGTCCAACTACTGGCTCCTAACTATGTCCAAGTACTGGGACCTGCTAGACATATGATGTCCAACTACTGCGAATTTTTAAACTTACTTTTTTAGTGTAAAAAAGTATGTAAGCGTATTTTTTCTTGTACTAATAACAGTAAAACATGCCGAATTAACGATTAGATTAAAAATTTGGGAAAAATATTGAGTTTTGGCTCTACAAACACTGATTCCGTATTTTCATTTCAAAAAGTGTCCATGTACTACCTACTTTACCTTAGGTACCTAAGTATATGGACTTCCTTGAAGTGTGTATAAGGCAACGCGTCGTGTGTGTGTATATATATATACTTTCGATCTCGGTGAAACCGCAAGGCGGATTATGATTTTATATGATGGGAGAGCGATTGCGACGTGTTTGTGGTCGTGGGGGATGTGTTCGGGAGGATTGGATGGGGTTTGCGAGAGGAGGTTGGAGAGTGCAGGGAGGGATTTGAGAAAATTGTGTGGCTTTCTCTGATGTCGTGGCTGATCGGTGTAATCATGCGTTGGCGAAGGACTGCCGGAGTAGACGGATTTTATGCAGAGTGCTGAAATTTACTGCGGTTCTTTCGCTTGGGCTTACTTGGCAATGTGAAGGAATATAAATGGGGGTATGAAATTGATGTTAAATTATACGGTTAATTTTATACAAAAATATTAAACCATTTAAACGTCATAATTTGATCCACTGAACGATAAGTTGAAACTGTTGTAAATATTAATGATTGGCGTGATTAACTAATTATATGTACATGTACAGTAGACGTTAATAATAATTTCTACTTCAGCATCGTAAAACTTTGATCGATTTTGCACTTCCTAATTGGCACTAACTGAGAACTGCTCTCACTTCTATATTTTTCTATCTGTCTGTCTATCAAAATTAAATCTTGAAATCAATATTTTAACTTTCTTCATGATAATATCTTAAACTTTGTCAGTAATGTTATGTTTTTTTAATATCAATTTTGATCACGTATTTTGTGTGTATGCACATTCGTGTTGAGTATGTATGCATGTGTGTAAATATTCCTAACATAATAACAAGATATAGAATAATACTATATGTACCTATGCATTGGCAAATTCGTAAAACTCTTAACTTTTGGCGTTAGTTGTTTGTCATTTTCTAACAGCTGCAATTTGGTTTTCCTATGATCCAAATGATTAAACCATGAGTTAAATTTTTTGTTTTAATGACAAGAAATAAATTCTGATATTTGCATAAGAGTATACGCCGTAGTTAATACTTCTTTAAGACTTAAGAATTAATCCTGTTTTCAAAAAGTACTTTTTTTTATAGTCTTATATAAAAATCAACTTCACCGTTCGATCTTATTCCTTATTAAAATATCAGGACTCGTTTCTTGACCTCAAAGTAAGCACTTAAAGCCTTGCTTTAGTCATGTGCATCATTAGCAAATCAAATTAAAGTTTTTAGAAGATGACAAAAAAGACGTAACACTAAAATTTTTAAATTTTCTTGTTCGTCTATACGTATAAATATAATTTTTTTAACACTTTTAGTAAAACTTCATTTAAAATACGATAATAATTTTTTAGGTATCAAATAAAATTTTACTATTAATATTATGACCAAAAATAAATAAAAGGTTCAGAAACAATTCTAGATTAAATTGCATGAAATCATTTATAATAATAATCTTCATAAATTATTATATAAGTATTATTATATTATATTATTTAATTATAAAAGTGATTTTGTGCACGTCGATTCACAGATCACTGCGATTTTATTCTTTAAATGTGAAATTAATGCAAGAAAAAATTATTTTCTTCTTGTCAGTACAATTTTATATACTAAAAACGTTCCTTCGTAAATAGTTATTTACTTTTGTCTTCCCGCAAGTTCCCTGCTTAAAATTAGGGTTACTATCTCAATAAACCAGGATTCTACATAAAACCCAATAATTTTCTACGTGACTATTATAAACACGAATTTCCTGTTACAGATTCAGTTCTAATCCCCACATCCACTACTCTCCAACACTTGCCTCATCACACATAATAAACAACGCACTCACCAAAAAAAACCTCAAACCGTTACAAAGAGAGCGGCGAGCTCATCCAAAAGAATCCGTAATACGAAAGAAAGACGTCGCTCCGAGACATACTATGTATGTGCGTACAGAAGAAAGAGAGGAAACTGCATCTCACCGCACGTGTGTATAGCTACTTATACGCGGGACTACTTATTTGTCTATGCGCCACGCACGACAGAATGAATCATTTGGCAAACGTTCTACATCACGGACGAGCAGCGGAATGTCAATCGGAAACGCACGAACGGTAATTTCGTTACACCGACGTGTGGTTGGAAGAAAAACGATTTTTTCGAATGGTTGACGTTGATTTTTAACAATTTTTTGCACGATGGACTTCGCAGTTGATTTGTGAGTGGTAATTGATTTGAATGTGAAAGGAACTTGAGATGAATTAGATGCTTCTGGAGGTTTCTTTTTTGAGAGGACTTGGTTTTAGAAAGACGGGATGATGAAAAATCGTAGACGATTTTGCAAAAAGTATAATGATACACTTGGCTTGGAGCTAGAGAAGAGTAATTGCCGATTCATGCCAGGTGGTAAAAGGCATTGCGATAATAAATGGCTCTGGAAATCCATTGTTTCACACTTCGAAAGCCATTTCAGACGGATAATTCTAAAGTAGCGATTTTTTCGCGATTTTTTCTGCTTCATGGTAGTTATTTCGTTGTTATAGTTTGCGTATTCTATATCGCTGTAGTTTCGCGTGTTTACTTTTTTGCCGATTTCACACAGTGAAAGTAGCGTTAAAATAAATAAAGTTGTATGTGGTATAAGTTGATCGTTTTTATAATAAATATAAATGAATGGAAAATAATTTACTTTCATTTCTACTGTGTAATAGTTTGTACCTTTTATAATTCATTTACGACTTTTAAATTTCAGGAATATAGTTTTTTCTATTTCTTTTATGCGTCGTGAATACACGAGAACCAAACTTGAATTGGCGCAAAGTATGATTTGAGAAGAATTTAGAAATGTGTTCCCGAAAAAGAAATGCTACAAATGCTTTACAATAACTTCTTTTATACTTTAGTTTTCTCAGTTTTCAAGGTATCAAAAACAACTTACACCCTATCATGAAATCGGATATGGCCCACTTTTCGATTTGATGAATATAATTCTTTTTGCGGAGTTTGAGCTTATCACATGAAAATATCAGATAATCGAAAAAAATCTGATGTGCTTCGGAGAGAACGCTAGGCACTAGAGGATGACAAATAAATTCTAGTGGATTATTTTGGTTGGATCGAATATTTATTGGAATTTTACGTTGATAAAAGCAGTAATACTAAAACATTAAAACCAAATATTCAATTAAATTTTATCGATATTTAAAGAAATGCACCTATACCACTTGGCTTCCAGGCGTCTTTCTTTATATACTTATTTAGACATCAAAATATTATACATAATAAATATGATAATATATTTATGAAGATGAAAACAGAAAGTTACAAAAAAGAGATTTGCAATTTATGCGATTTTGCAGTTTCAATCATAGACTAAAAAAATTCCAAACATGTTATGCAATTTAAACTTTAAAAAAAAATTAAAAAATTTTATTTAACCATTTAAAAGTGTTACAATTTCTTGAATTATGAAGAACTTTCTAAGCCTCGTTCGAGCTTCCTGCGGCCATTTGCAACCGAGATAGTTTTTCCTTTATTTGTTAACACTGTTCGATTATTTATTGATGTTTTTAAAAAAAAATTGCGCGATTGTGCAGTTGAACCTTTAAAGTATATGCCTGATTTTGTGCATCATTGTTCTGTTGTTATTTACGAAATGGCAAGCGCTCAAAGTTTGAAATACCGGCAAGCGCTCAAGCGGTGAAATACCGCAATTTTTTCCCTTTCAACTATTATTATAATTTCACTATTAACTTTTATCAAACGCTATCAATACCATTATTTTGCCTGTTGGTGAGTAGTTTTGCTTTTACGTACATTTTGTCCGAATAGCAAGCGATTTTTTTAAAAGTTCATAACAGAAAAAGCCAGACTATCATTTCTTTAACTAAAGTTTAGTTATCTTATTTTGATACTATAATAACTAATTAGACAACAGAATAGACACACGATCAAACGCTATGAAAAATTAAATATAAAATATTTTTAAATGTTCTAAAAAGAAAAGCATTATTACAAAATAAAATTAGCTAAGTTAATTTTTTATGTAAAATACCTTTATTTAGAACAAAGTACACCTAAGGCTATAGAACAGCAAAAGACGTTGAACAAACAACAATCACTGCACTTTACCCATAATTCTCCAGCATTTCGCAGCTACCGTCCAATTAACACCTGCAACTTCCTTCCCGCAGTTTTTGCACCGATCGCCATCTCAAACAACTAAAATCCCAACAAGCACACAAAACACACACCCACGCTTACTACATCATGCAACGTCCGAGCATTACGTACTTAATTAAGTAACTGTTAGCCCGTTCCCCTAATTGCTTGTTGATACAGTCCTCGCTCCGCGCGCTGTTCCAAGCGACAAAAAAAGCCCTCCTCGTAACATTTGGGTCGAGTAACAGAAGATCCTACCGCGCATTGTTACATCCGAACCGCAAAACTCCAATTACGATTATTACGGCGCGCCGCCGGTTACGGGAACTGCGTGATGATCTTTTCTTTCCTCTGTGCCTCTGCTCTCCGCTGTGTGTGTGTGTGTGTTTTTTTTACGGGACCCCGCGTAGTTTCGACGATACGGATTAGCATGACCACCGTAGAAGCAAAGTATGTATGTAGATAGAATGACTCTATTTTTTTTTAAGTATGTATGTAATATGTATGTATTTTTTCTTGTGCGTTGATGACTTGGAGGAGGTAAGGAGGATTATGAGAACAAAAAGAGGAGGATTTTTAGTGTGCGTAATATTGGTGGATGATGGGAGAGATTGGAGTTGAGGGATATTAGGAGTGATTTATGCAATGTTTTGATGGTGCACTTGACCTCGTTTGGATGAGTGGGGAGTTTTAGTAGCTGATGCGGTAGCAGGTGGAAATGAAGATGATGATGTTGGATAGTTCTCGGGATAATCGGTCTAAGACGGTACTTTTTACGTAACAGGTAAGTGTACCTGTTTTTGAAGCAAAAAATATCGCTCGCTAATCGTTAAATGGTCCTAATGGATTTAATATTTGCTTATCTCAAGAATACAGTCTAATCAAGAACCTATAACTTTTGTAATTTAACGTTTAGCCTCACCAAACTGTGTATAAAGAAATTGTATATAACTTCATACACCGAATACTCCGAATCACAATATATAAATTAATTGGATGATGAAAAAGATTTGATTGATGCATTAATTTCCTAAATAATACTCTCAGAGGTATTTAAAACGTTTTTATTTATAATTATATGTAAATAAAAAAAATACAAGAAAATTATTCAAGCGATCATCACACATTAACCAATTATACCAAATTCTCGTATACACTACACCGTCAAACCGTTCTACTTATCCTCTAAAAACCCCACGATCAATAAATCTCTATCTCCCAAACCGCTACTGCACCACCAACCAAAGCAAAACAGAGCGTTAATTAACGCCCAGTCGTTATCCCCACCAAGAATCCACAACAAAAAAAATCCAAAACGGAAGAAGAAAAAAAGTAATCCAGCCGATCTCTTTATATCGGTCTCGAAGATCGACCGGCCGCCATTGTTCTCCGCGAAGCGCGCGAGTCGCGTGGTTCCGGTCTCGCGAGAGATAGAGAAGCGTCACGATCTCCATACACGATCGCTGGATGGTGCGCGCGTGCAGCTGCAGTTTGGAGAAAATTGCAGTCGTGATTTTCGCGCGGATTCGAGGGCGATCTTTTTCTTTTTTAATTTACGGTTGTTTATAGCTGTGCGGCGTTGTGGAGTCGCTGGGCTCGTAGACGGTTTGATGAGGCAAATTGTAGTAATTACTTAGAGCCTGGTGGGGAATTAAAGAGGGGATTTTAGCAGTTTTTGATGAGTTTTGCATGGAATGATTAGTTTTGGCAAGGTTTTTAATGAAGGAAAGGTTACGGGATATCAAAGAAATTTAGTTTTATAATATAATTGGTTATTTGCTAGGAGAGTGTTAGAGATGTGGAAAGGGGATTTAGATGAGGCTTTGAGAGGTGTTTTCTGGTACATAAAAATAAAGCCAAACTAAAGCTTTTTTTGTCTACTTTCATTTTCATTTAGATAATCTTTCTAGTGTAAAATCTTGTAGTAGAGGTACCAGTTTTTACTGAAATCATGCATTATATTGAGGTTAACTGATCTACATCTCGAGAAGAAAGGCCCATTGGAATAAACTATGTTTCTAGACTTCATTTTAAGTACCTGTAACTTATGTATTAGAGGTTGAATTAAACTCCAAGCTACATAATTTATTATTTTGAATAATTATGCTTAAACAATCAGTATTTTTTAAATTTACAATATCTCTTTTATTAACAAAAACTAAGTTTCTGATCAAATATAATTTTAAATAAATTTGCGCAGAAACTACTCAAGAAAACCGTTTCATTTCTATACCAGGGTATTATATCTTTGAGCGTTAAGATAAAGTCGTGACTAGTATACAGTTAGATAATTTATAGTCTAACGAAAAAAAAAGAAATTAAAAATGTGAAAAATTAATTTGTTAGAAAGTTGAACACAAGTTTAAAAAGTTCTACTAATTTATTTAATACTTTTCTTGTAGTAGTTCACAGGAATAAATGCTTAGTATACTCATTCACCTGTTATTATCTTCTATGTCGTTATTGGAAAAGCTAATGATTATTGAACGAAGAGTAGTAATTACGTAGTCATAGGCTGTTTCACCTTAAGTAGTTGGCACGAAGAAGCTGTAAGTACTTATACATATAGATTGTTATAAGTATAAAAACTTCCTTTCTAGCATTTGTCATAAGGAAAAAATTAATAATTAAGACGTTCAAAATGCTTAAAAATTAGGTGAAATAGAACTCGGAAATAATCATTGGCTTTCCATATATCTAGTTATATAATTATGGTAGAAACATAAAACTTAAAGGCTTTATGAAGTATTCAAGAATCAAGTTTGAGGTGGTTCTCCGGTGACTTTTTCGAAAAAATTCGAAATTTCTTTAATGTTTTAAAAGTTGGTTAAAATTTTCCTTAACAAGTAGAAACCAGTCATATAATAATATTTTATATTTTAAGCTAAACAATTTCATAGTTTAGTCAAAGCTACTTACTGCAATTTCACGTTATTTTGCCTAATTTCGATCTTTTAAAGGCTGTGAAAATTAAATAAAAGAAAGTCTTTTTTGATTTTTTAGGTTATAAAAATGATCTATACTCTCTTTTAAAAGCATTTTATTTATTTTTATAAATATAAAGTTGATTAAATTTGTATTAACGTAATATAAAATAAAGCTACATTTTTTATTATTTTTCATCAATTGCTGTTTTCTCATTATTTAAATTTTCAATCTTTAAAATGTTGTGAGCGCATACCAAAATAATCAATCTTGATGAAATTATTAGGATACGTTCTTTGAAGCGTTTTGAACACTTTTAGCTGAAATATTTTGTTAATATCCATGACAAAGCTTATGTTAAATGATTTTATTAACAAATTTGCACTGTTTTTACCAAATTTTTAAACAACAAATAATTTTTATTTTCAAAAGACACATAGTTGAGTAAAAATTAGTACTTTCAGCTAACTTATTTTTACTGTCATAAACGCTATCAAATTTTGTGTTTCTCCTATTATTCTTTATAACTTCAATATTCTTTGATAATTTTTGTTTAAAAATATGTGTATCAATTTATAATATTCATTATAAATATGCCATGTAAATATTATTTTGTTACCTTTAAAGCTACGGAAGTTTTATTTTTCACCAGAGAGCCCATCAATAGTTCTTGCATCTTCAATTTTCATGTTCTAAAACATTCCTTATTATAATTTGTTATACACTTTTTTTATAATTATATATTAAAGTATTATAAATAATTTTTTTAAACTTAGCTCCTAGAATATCTAAGAAAACTGTTGTGGAAATTCGGAGCTACAAGAACTTATGAAAAAATAATCCATAAATTTATAGTGGAAAACTATGTTTATATTTACTAAACTTTGTCAAACTTTCTAAACTCGATAATTATGAACATTTTTCAAACTTGCAAGGAGAACACCAACCCTGCGGAACTTGGATTTTGATGAGGTTTTGGGAAGTGCTTTCTGGTACCTAAAAAATGTAGCCTAGAAACCGTAACTGCTTCAAATATATGGGCCCTTGTATTCGATATAATATATTACCCTATTTTCAATTGGTCTTAACTTTGCACCGGAACATCCATTTTCAACGAACATAAACTCAAATTAAAGGTCTTTTATTCTACTTTTATATAATTTATGGGAAAAATTTTCCACCTTTGTGTGCAGGTATTAACTGCGCAGTAAAACCCTTTTCTTTGCTATATATAAAAGACAGTAAAGAAAACACCTAATTTGACGGAAAAACATAGTCACATGGCCAATTTTCATTGTTCAAACGCGATTTTTTTCATAATTTGGCCTCTAAAACAAGCCAGAAAGGGTTTGAAAACCCGAGCATTCAAATTTCATTTTGCGATTTCTTGACCCAAAAAAGTGTATTTTTTGGGGATTTCGTCATATACCCAAAGGAGTCAGATTTCCGTCGAAAAATGTTTCTTTTTTCACTGTCTCAGCTAGAAAAGTGCACACCACAAAGTTTTTCTAATAAATATAGTATTGATAACGGTAATATCTTGTGTCTTGTGGGAGAAAGATTTTGAGGTTTTACAACGGTAAAATTATATATATTATCAAGTATTTATAGTAAAAAAAATTTCAGAATGATTTCTGTAATAAAAGAAATTTCTTTTTCGAGTTTAACTCAGGCTGGCCACCTTAATTTCGTTGATTTTTCATGCATTTTTAGTTACCGTATTTGATAGCTTTGGCTTAGATTAATATTTTTCAACATTACAGGTCACAAATTAAAGCTCTTTCCGCCTACTTTCATTATCTTTCGGAGCTATTTTTTTCTAGTGTTAACACATGCATAGTTATAATGACTAGAAGAAGTATCCTTTTTCAATAAAATAACGTATATTCAGAGTCAAATCGCTTATATATCGAATTTTAGGTACCAGAGAGCCTCAGAAAAATCCAAGTCCACAGAGTTGATGTCATCCATGTTAGATAAAGTTTGACAAAGTTTAGCTATAGAACATTTAAGCAGTGTTGAAAAGTTTTTCAAAAATAGGCAATGTCGAAAATTATATGTAACATTGAGAGAAGTTTAATAAGTGACAAAAAATGCATGGATATTTGAGGCTTTCTCAATCCTGTCAATTTTGTGAATTTTCATGTATCTTTTGTCACTATATTTGATCTGGGCGGGGATAAATATACCGAAAGATAAATTTGCAAAAGGATAAATTTACCGAACGGCTGAAAATGCCGAAAAAATCAATGCCTATGGATACATATGCCGAAAGTTAAAAATGCCGAAAACAAGAATTCCGAAAAAGAAAATGCCGAAATTGAATACTGCCGAAATCGAAAATTTGGACAAAAGAGTGTTTTCATTAGAATATGCGCCTGTATTATATTAATGTGTTAATTGTTACTAGGTTATTTCTTTTCAATATCCGATATTTTTAGTTGTTACCCATTGCCATTCAACATTTCGGCATTTTTATACATCGGCATTTTTGCCCGTCGGAATTTTTTTTATCTGCACTTTTGTTAATCGATTGCTTTACCCATTGGCACATTTCACCTTTCGGCAAATTTACCCTTCGGTAAAATAAATTCGGCATTATTATCCAGCTGCAAAATTATCTTTCGGTACATTTATCCCCACCCCCCACAACAACAACAACAACAAAAGCACGCGCTTGCTCGCGTCTCTCTCGCACTCCGCGGCGGCCGCAGGTATAACGCATCCACCTAGCTGCACCTCTGGCTATACCCGCATTACCCACACCTCTCGTCCGTTACAGCAGTAGCGGGCGCGAGCGTGCCGGCCGCCGGTGGTGGGAGTCGGTTCTGTTATAGTAGGCCACGAGGCAGCCAGCGCAGTCGGGCCGCTCGCTCGCCGTCGACGACGACTCTCTCTTTGCGACTGGCCGTGTGTCTTGACTCTCTCGCGAGTCTCTCTCCTCCAGTCTCCGTCTGGCTCGGCTGCGGCCCGTCCGAACACTGCGCGACACTTCTCTACTGAGAGTTCGACTGTACAACCGCGCGCGGGTATATTTGTATTTACCGATTTTTCTACGTGGGTAAGTGCGTGGCTGTGTGATCGGTAGTGTCGCATCGATCGAGTTCGTTGTTTCTTTTGCTTCGCTCGAGGGATAAGGACTGAACCGAGGTGTGCGATAGTGTACGACAGGGAGAGTACAAAGGACACGTGAGGACACTTTCTGGAAGAAAGTTGTTGGTATAATAGAGAGAGAGAGAGAGGCGTGTGTGTGTTGAGAATCGGTCAGCTGCTGGAACGCGCGCGTCGATGTTGTAACGATTTTATCTTCTAGCTTCGGCTTTAGCTTCTCAGCTTCGTGTACAGGCTGGAGTCGCGTCGGCAGTTGAGTGGAAGGATCAAGTCGAAGAAGAAGAGAATCGGTAATCGCGCACTCGCCGGACATGGAAGAAGGAAGAGAAACTGTATCTAAAGCCGCACACCGTGTGTCACGATAATGGCGAATCGCTGCAGTTGAAAGAAACTCGATGAGCACCGCCTGCGAGCATCAGTGCTTGTTGTACTAAAAGTGCCTCGAGGCTAGCTATATATACGGCTCGCGTTGGGAAAGTGTTATTTTGGATTATTGTCAGGGAGAGTTTTGAAGTTTCTACAGGTCGTTTGCCCTGGTGTTGTTGTGCGTGGACTGTGTTTTGCACTGCACGGACTGGTATAGAGAGCTGGAGTTTGAGCTTTTGGAGGGACGAGGAGGATAGAGAAGTTGGGGTTTAGGGGTGTGCAAGCGAGCGATGGAGAGACTTTGAAGAGACTTCGACGCGCGCCCCAGCAGATGCATGAGATGAGCGGCAAAGTCGTGCTCGGCCTCTGGATACTGCACTTGTCGAGTCTCATTGGTGAGATATATTTTTTTTGTTTTGATGGATTTTTCGTGGATTTTTGTACTGGGAAGTGTTCGAGAGATGCACTGAAAAAAAAAATTTGTTAAATCTAAGTAAGCGTTTCCTTGAATTGTATTAAGAAAAGATTTACCTAAATAAAGTAAATATTTCTTAAATTTAGTAAATATTTATTGAATTGATGAATACCAGTCTAAACATAATTAAATATTTACTATTATCAAATAAATCTTTTCTTACTACGATTCAAGGAAACGTTTACTTAGATTTAACAAATTTTTTTCAGTGTTTGACTGTATTTTGAATGCTCGTTGATTGAACGTGAGTGTTTTTGTGAAACTATTTGACAAAAAGAAAGTAAAAAGTTTGGATTATCGGTCAGTACATAAATATACATTGCAAGAATAGAAAACAATATCGCTATGCACTCTACTATTTTAATTACTCTACACTGAAAAAGAAATTTGATAAATCTAAGTAAACGTTTCTTTGAATCGTACTAAGAAAAGATTTGCTTAAATAAAGTAAGTATTTCTTAAATTTAGTAAATATTTATTGAATTGTTGAATACCGGTCTAAACATAATTAAATATTTACTATTATCAAATAAATCTTTTCTTAGTACGATTCAAAGAAACGTTTACTTAGATTTAACAATTTTTTTTCCAGTGTACCATTTTATTTTTTCGGCGAAAGTACCTAGTTCCATAAATTTTAATCATACAATTTAATTACAATTTATTGCAATAATATTAATTGCAATTTCACAATATTTCGTACTTTAGAAAAATATTCGATGAAAGATCTGATTGGGTTATGAAATAGTTTAATAAATAATTACACGTAATTACATAATATAATCAACACAAAGTTTGTCGAAATACATAACGTAATCTATAAAATACATTAATAACAAACTCAACTGATAAATTGCACACTACAACTTACGTAAAACCAACATTACAACTATCAATATTCATTAAGCCATCGACTAAGAACCCCGCGAACCGCTCGTTTCCAAAACAAAACTGGCCCACTTACGAGCGAATTAGTCCCAACAAGCGCACAATGCAATCTCCTTCGCAGAAAAGCCATCCAAACAACGCGACAGCCGTCGATCGCGCCGGTGCAAGAGCGTAATGGGACAGGCTTTTAGCAAACGTTACGTATAAACTGCGGTGCGCGCGCACAATAAAAGCAAAACACGTCGTTATAGTTTAAAATCCTCTCTCAAAGCAGCTTGCTACGCTATATCTCTGGGAAGTATATAGAAGATAATTCTCAGCGCTCGCGCGCGTGCTCGATAGTTTTCCTCTTTGTAATAGTACTTTCACAATAACGACTCTAAATGTCAGGTGCACTGGCGCGAAGCGCGCGCATTTGCCGGCTCCTATGCGCGGACAGATAAAAGCCGCTGCTTATGCGCCGAAGCGCGTGTAATGCCGTGTATTGTGGGTGGTCGTTTTGTGTATTAAGGGGGCACACCACCTTTAAAATGTGAAACAAAAAAATTGATTAGGAATTTTTATTTTGATATTTATTTTAATAAGGGTTTTTTTTCCTGAAAGTACACATAAAAACCTACCAATTTGTATATTTTTTATCTTCGTTGGACCTTCTATGCCTCCATGGCAAACCAGACTGTTTTCGAAGACTTTAAGCACTGTCCGTAAGATTCCAAGTCTACGCATGGATGGATTGGGCTAAAAATTTATGGAGATGCTCATTATAGTAGTACTTTTAGTATGAACGTAGGGATTTTGATTTGAGCGAGTAGAAGTATTTTTTTATATGAACATTGTCAATATAACACTTATTTTTTAATAATTTTATCACTTTTATAGATGTAAAAAGTTTTCTACTCGTTCAAATCAAAATCCCTACGTTCATACTAAAAGTACTACTATAATGAGTATCTCCATAAATTTTTAGCCCAATCCATCCATGCGTAGACTTGGAATCTTACGGACAGTGCTTAAAGTCTTTGAAAACAGTCTGGTTTGCCATGGAGGCATAGAAGGTCCAGCGAAGGTAAAAAATATACAAATTGGTAGATTTTTATGTATACTTTCAGGAAAAAAACCCTTATTAAAATAAATATCAAAATAAAAATTCCTAATCAATTTTTTGTTTCACATTTTAAAGGTGGTGTGCCCCCTTAAGCAGCGTTGCAATTTGGATAGTGTGAGGCAGTTTGGGTGAATGGGTTACTTTTTTATGGGTATTGGTGAGAAAATTGTTTATTGGATAGTAATATTTATTGTTTTTGTTAAGTAGTATTACTTGATTACTTGTTTGAGATAAATGATCTTTATTTTTTATGTTATTGAAATAAATAAGCATGAGTTGACTGAATTTTGTTCAGTGTGCAACTATGTGTATAAGAAAGATGCTATTTAAGGTTTTTGTGACCTACATGTATGAAAACTGGTTGTTAACGACCTTTTAAGTCGAAATAAGTTATTTTGCAGTTTAAAAGAAAATGATTATATTCTCTTTTTAAAATGTAACTTGAGCAAAGCATTTTGAGATAACAGATTGAAAACTCTGTCTATTCCTTATTTTATAGTAAAAAGACTGTTATCTAAAGAGCCGTTTTCTATGTTCCTAAAAAGATATTTTTATATGTTTTAAGAATATATAGTTACAAAATCCCATTTTTATACTAATTAGCGAGTGAATTAAGAACAAAAAGACGTTATAAAAAATAGTCATCCTTGGTCTTTTTTTCGGACATTGAACTCAATTTTGAAAGTTGTTAAAGTTGTGCAACATTGAAAATCAGTTCATTGACCGAAACTATACCCAAGTCGGGTGAAAGCTCCAGCTAGATATTGAGAAAAAAGCTAAAGTTTTAATTTTGTATGCCATTTAATGTAAATTATTCTACTAGAAGTGTATGAGAATAATTTACGATTAATTAGCCAATTATTATTAAAATGTAATCAAAAATGTATTTAATAAACATTTTTAATGTGATTAAAGATAAATAGTTCAACATTTTTGTATGCGATTGAAAATACTGAATTGAATTCTATAAACAGGTATTTTCAGTTTACGTAAAATATAAAATATTAAAAGTTTGATAACAGCAACACGTTATTATGCATTATCTTCTAATAATCTATAAATACGTCATAATGAAAATAGGCATGCATTGCGACAGGGACGATAGTAACTATTACTTTGTGTATCCGCTTTCAAACATTAGCACTTACCGAGTTGCTCGAAGTGCAATAGTTACAAAACTTCATTCTCTCAGTAACTTCCTACATTTTTTACTTCCCTTTCGATTATTTAATTTTTTATATAATAAAAAGATGTTACATGTAAAAAGTACATGAAATCGAATAAACGATTAACATCAATATAAAAAGTAAAAAACAATTTATTAGTTCACGATATCTCATAAAAAGACTCAACAAATGGTGTCCCAGTAATAACAGTTTCCATATCATATCTCAATGTGGAGCCAGTATTTTCATATTTACACGGTCTGAATCGCACGTTCCTGCATTTCATCATAAATCTCTCGATTCAAGATTGAATTATTGCCTCTCAAAATCTGTTGGAAACTCTGGAAAATTTATCCTGTCACGTATTTTTATCAATTTATTTAAGAATGCATGTTTTTCACAAAATAAAAATATATAAATAATCAACTCTAATTATTATTAAATACAAAAAAATACAAAAAATACTAAACAGATTAATAATTATACTCAAGTTCAATTTATTTTGTAATTACAAAAATCAGATTTCAGCTGTCCATCTATATTAAGTCACATTTGATACATACTCCGCTAAACAGGATCCCAAGTACATCATTACCTATTACGCTATACCATCGAATCATTACGCTATTACGTCCACAGACTAAATTCCCTAAGCTACGCACCACTCTAATTATTCCTAAAAAGACGTCTCGCAGTAACTTTTTTTCGACACCTTCCACACTCGAATATTACACAGGCTTTTTCCTCCCGAGTTGATGACCGCAACATCGAGCGCTCGGACCAGTGAAAGCGTATATATGCGCGCGAGCGGCCATATCGTCGTTATTATTATTATTACATCCACGTACGCTACAAGCAAATGAATCTCCGATCGCGCGGCGATCGACCGTATAGGTATTACAAAAATCGCCTACCGAGGAGGATAAATTACGAATCGCACTAAAAACGTCCGGATGCTTCTTTCTTTTGCCTGTTTGAATATACTTCCTAGGTGAGCGCCGGTGTGTTTCATTTTAATAATCCGAGCGAGAGGAAGTTTATCGCATCGGTCATTTTAATGCCGCCTTAATAAAATTTTCGTCCCGCTAATGCGCGCCGATTTTATCGTCTAATAGATAGAAACGCTACTTAACGGGTTGATATAATCTCCTTCGAGTGTGTAGCTTTCTCGGGATAGGGACCTGAGTCGTTGGCTTTTCTTTTTGGAGTGCGGGATGATCCTTTCTTGAGATGGAAATAAAATCTTATGGATGCGTGCTCTATTTTTCTTTTATTGGTTTTTAATGCATTTTTGAAATGCGTGAGATCGGGGCTCGAAGAGTTTTTCTCACAATTGTGAAGCTTTCACCGCGTGAAAGCAAATAAAATTTGATTCTGTTACGTGAAATTAAAGTGGACAGATATATCATTGATAAATATAAGTTTATTATGAAAAAAATTTATATTATTAAAACAAAACTTTGCGGATTTTAAAATGGAACGTTTCTGAATTTCGATTGCTTAAAAAGGGATTGTTTTTATTTTTACAATTAAAAAATCTCAGTACTTATACGCTGAAATTTTTGTATAATTTTAAAACTTATTTGAAAAGCTAAATTAATTGTTCTTTTTGCCATAAAAGACATTTGCAAAATGCTCCATCGCCCCATTTTTCAATAAATGTTAATCGAGCAAGAATCAAGTAAAGAAATTGTATAAAATTGCTATTTATTTAGTTTTCAAAATCATGCATCACGCTATAAATGCCTTATAGATTTGTCGGTGCTGCCTAAATTCCCTCTCTATTCTTAGATTAAAACGTACATATTGTTAGCCGGAAAACACCGACTCTGATTTGCCGAAATTATATAATAAATTTTTCATGAGTTTATTGCATAGTATTAACTTTAAGTGACTTTATTTTAAATATTACTATAAGAGTACTTTTAAAGTTTCAACCAGATCTGATAAAATCTGCGATGCATGGAATATATTGTATTAAAACTCGTTCCACGGAAAACAAATTTAAAGTCTCAAATTTATATTTAAACAAACGTAAATTCAAATTTATTGTATTTACTGTAATTTTATTTTCAAATTGTTAACATCCTACATATCCAAAATCTTAATATTAATCCATATTAATACTATAATCATAAAAATATTACTCAATTGATAGTGTGTGCTTTTCTCGTGGGATGCTTTTTTTCTTCTCAACAGTGTACTTTCGACTATCCTCAAGGCTTCGCATTATACTAATCTCTCCTTGCATACTGCCAAATAAAATTGTGACCAGAAAACACTTTTCCTAAAAACGTGTTTCCAGCTTAAAACATTCATATCCAATTACCATAACCAGAACAACAGCAAACTCCTTACCAAAATTAAACTACAGACACATAACTCCCTTACACATTAACAAACTAAAAGAAATCCCATAGCAACGACATCTCGCAAGCCGAACCAAATTACCCCAACGCACGCTCCCTCCACTCAATCAGTTCCACGTATTGTAAAATAAAATCGCATCGTCAGACTTGACGGATGTACGCGCGATTTGCCGTACGACCGTAGACTCCGTATACGCGCCGAAAATGCCCCATGGGGATAAATGAGAGATTTCTCTCCGCTCGCGGATCCTGCTTACGTCACGCATCATCGATGCCGCGCGCACGTATGCACCGCTTCCGCGTTCGCTCGTATATGTGCACGGTTCGTTCCTCTTTCTGTGTCATTCGTCCGCGGGTCGGCGCGATGATTTCGTAATTTCACGCGCGCGCCGGGGAAAATGTCAGACGTGAGTTGGGAGATTTTTTCTTTGCGGTTTAAGGAGCTGGTTATTAATTGGAACTGTGATTGTCGTTTTGACGTGTGACGTGTCGAGCTTGATTTTTCTGATGGAGTAAGATGAGGTTGCGGTGGTTGCACAATCTGTGTCAAAATGTTGATTTATATTTAAAATTTGTGATGGTTCATTGTATAGAGTACTTTTTAGCTTACAATTAGTGAATAGATGGGAAATACATACTTATGTGAATAATGTAAGCCATATTTAAGTTCATTTTATTTAACAATAAAATAGTTTTATTGTTTTTTTATCACGACAGGTTCACAAGTTTTGGTTGATCATAGTTTACAAACACAAAAAACAGTGATTACTATTTATTGAATTGAATTTTAACATGAATCATGCTCAATTAATGTACTTGTACGATTAAATATTAACAATTTTCAATCAAAAACTTACTTTTGACATGGATTGTATAGTCAATATAACCGTAAGGTACGGTAGAAGAATTAAACGTATAAAGAATCGTATGGAAAAGTTTTTTGAATACAATAAAACTGTAGAATAGGTAATGAGAATAACAAAAGTGATTTTGAACGTAACAGGTCAGACAACAAAATGAATTTAGACTCCTTTGTATGCGAAATCCTAACTGTGGAAAGTAAATTCTGTCACTTCCTTATTGTTAACAAAGAATGAATCCGGTTTCTTTTGCTGAATTCTATTAAAAATTTCTTGAAATTTGTGTAGATCTTTTGTAAAAGTGTAGGATTCAGGATACGTTGATCCAAGCGAACGAAAGTAAAACAGTAAACTAACTAGGAAAGACTGTCGCTTCCGGGTAACTGATTTTAATGAATCTCCAGAGAATATTTACTGGGACCTAATGATGAAATAAACCACCCGCAGTGTAGTCTCGTGGGTCATTACTTTTAAGATACAAGCTAGTTTAGTGTGTTATTTTGAAAAAAATCAACAAATTGCATGCATGTTCGTACATCAATCACTCCGACCCTAATCGACCTTAATATATTTAAAAGGTGGACAATGAAAGTAAAGACAATATACTTCCATTAAAAACTTGTTAAACCTAAAAATCATAATTTCTTACGAAGTTTAATACGCTTAAGTTTGCATAAAAGAAAATGGAAAATCATAACAAATTTATGTATTTAATTTCTTTTGCAATTCTTCAATTTGATTTTAAATCTACAAAACCTTACTAGTATTTAGGCTTGAGTTTTAAATCCATCAGTGATTTAAATGTAGATAAAACTTTATTGATTTTTCTCATAGTAATATTGAAATGCTTTGCATCATTAAAATAAGGATCCACGGGAATGAACTATGAATATGGCTCATATAATTATCAGATCTGATACCGGAAATCGTCCCCCAGAAATTCATCAAAATTGGATCATGCATTGAAAGTCTCAACCTTCCAATAAGTAAAAGAAATTTTACATAAAACTAAAAGGACCAATAAATCAAAATGTAAAGAAAATCCCATCAAACTTTCAATTTTTCCTCCATCCCAATCTCCCCGCACTGAATCTAAATTTCACTCCGTCCCGACCTGTCAACAAGAACCCATGAAGATCCAATACCTACAGCCAGGGACCCACTGACACTGAAACCCCAACCGTATTACACACACTAAAATCGCCAAAGCGACCGTGGCAATGGAACAGCAACCAACGTCTACCTTCACGCTCCGAAGTAATCCAACCCATCACCACACCGTAGAACAATAGCACTATGTCCCAGTATCGTCCTCGTCATCCCGCGAGCCTACAACAGCATAAAATGTAAAACGGGTCGTGGAAGGGGGCGCCATTAGCCTGATTAGCCCGAGGAATCGGCCCTGGAGTGCAACGAACCCTGAACCGATAGCTCGGAGAAATCGTTTTTAGCGCTGCTCCGCCGTCGGTCTCCGCTCTGCTCCGTGGACCGTGAATGTGTATGTATAAATGAAGCTGGTGTACCAGTCTGCGTGACATTCGGTTCTGCGCGAGGAGAGAGAGAGAGGAGGAAGAAAGAAGCAAGTGGTGAAATAAAAAGAGTCGTAGAGGAAGAGAGTAAATTGCGGAAGTGGACTGGTTGATAGGGAGGATGATAAAGAATGGGTGCGAAGGCATTGTTGATTCTGCGTTGCGGTGAAGATCGAAGTGATTGGGATTCAGTTCAATGAACAGGGTAAGAGTTTGGATGGACGATCGGCTGAGATCGAAGTGATGGTTTACTTTGAGGTTACAGTTGGTTGTTAAATTTTATCTTTATTTTCTGTGAGAAATGAGCACTTTAAAGTGATGTTAAAACCTCCTGTTATCGGCGAATGTGGGGAACCACCTTTTTCGTTTAATTTATAATTATGAGAAAATATCTCTCTGAAATGTTGCTGTTCTTTATTGGAACAATCACGTTCCAAAAAGATATTTACTTAAAATTAAAAAATAAATGAGAAAAGTGGATCCTCGTAATTGTCGGTGATGAGTGAGTTTAGTATTACCTTGAGTGATGGAATAGATTGTGATGATAGTAAATATATAAATAGATTGAGAAATAAATGATCACACGAAAGATGTACATTTGTTTCGAGAATTTGGCAAGTTTTAATTTGTCTAGCCTTGTTATAAAACACTGTGAAATAGAAAAAACTATATATATAAAAGTCCTATATAGTAGTCGTATTATTATCAGGATAATACTTTCAATACAGAAGGCATATTTTTATAAAGTAATTATAAAAGAAAGTATACACACAAGTAGAGTCAGATAAATGAAATACGTTTCGCCTTTCTCAGATAAATGATGAAAATGATCGTATAGTGAATAAAGCATTAGGAAAAAACACACTTCTGGTCGTAATTTCGAGGAAAAAACTTCGTAATGTCAAACAGACACTTTCCCATCAAATTTACATCAAAATACTAATTTTCACTTGAAATCGTATGAAAAGAACACAATATGTGATTTTTATGCTACGTCCAAAAAAACATTTCTAGCCATACTAGGCCGACCAAAACTCTGTGAATCACTGTACTTCAAAATATCTCCAGATAAACTAAGCAAAAAGATCATTACCGCTTGCCCGACAATGCATACCCATGCATTTAGAAGGATTCTCATTTGTCAAGTCCAGCATCTACATTTACTTCCAACTTTTACCTTCGATTGCAACGTACGAAAATGAAAAGACCCAACACCACATCACAAATTGCCACTCTCCACGTCACTATATAAACCCAACTTTCTCAAAACAAACAGAAAGTTCTTCAACCGCAAACACTACACTATACACACACCAAACATCGAGAAGATAAAAAAAAAAGAAAACCTTGTACATAAACAATGATTTCCTGCTATCGTCCTCCTCCTCCGCAATGAAACCTCCAAATTATCAGGTCGCGCGCATGGATTTCGTTGCTCAATTCCATTGTGCTGCTCGTCTGCTGCCAGGACGGCAGATCCGACGCATTGACCGATCATGAAACGACTTCCTCTGCGCTTGCTATAAAACATCGGCGCGGAGGTGTATACATACGCGGTATACCGGTATGAGGTGTAATTACACGACGTTGGGTTGTGCGATTTTGAAATTGCTCCTCGAGGATTGAAATTAAAAATGTATTATAATATTAGAACAAAAGAATTTTGGGAAATTTGACCTTTTGGGTTTCTAATTTTGTTTAGCGAGCATAAAGTTTACGGTGAATGCACGCGAATGAAATAAGTACGGAGTTAATGAAGAAAACTGGGAGTGGAAATTATGTGTGTATGATTATTACCTGTTTACGACGATCATATAAGTTTCAAATTGTTGCAGCGAATGAATCGGTAGTAATTCATCGAGGTTTTCATTAGAAGTATTTCATCTTTTATCGCCAAATATCAAGAAAGTTGTACAAATACACAGCGTACTTTATAATACTTTCCAATTAATAAAACGTAAATAATCTCTTATTTATTATTATGACTGAATTAAAAGGTATGCACGATGCATTGCAATTTATCGCCCCGATAAAAATCTACTATACTAGAATCCAAAATATAAAAGTCACTCAGAATAACCATAAAGTAACGCATATTCAGTATAAAACCGACACGGACACCTCTCATAAATAAAAGAGACCGAAAGTATACACACACACAGGCGCACACAAACACTGCTTTCAAAGTTGTGCTCGGCGTGCACCTCCGCAACGGATAATTAACTTTTAAACATCCATCAATCGGCCGTTCGAGAGAAAGAAAACGAATCCTCACGACTCGCTCGACTCGTCATTAACGTATAGTTTATCCGATTAATTAAGCCAAATATAAGCTTCAATTAGAAAAATTCAAGAAGAAAAAAAAATAAGTAAACAAAATCCTCGGGCTGTGCGCAGCGCGGCAGTATAAAGAAGCAAAAGTGGGTCGAGAAGAGTCGACTCGAGGTGCACCTTGCGCGATTCTCTCTCTCTTTCTCTCGCTCTCTTGTATAGACGACAGAGCCCCACGGCCATAAACAGATGTTATATGCAACAAGTACGCGCTCGCGCGAAGATAATGTCCCGTGGGAAGAGACGGCGTGTGGAGTCGCCAATTTACCGACGATGGTCTGATTACCGACAATGCGCTGCGTGGCCCAGTTACATGGCAATCGGCTGATCTGCATTGTTTTCGTGTTACGCGCATCGAAATCGGATGATGATAATTACTGTTCATTGCGGAAACTCTGTTGTTTCAACATGTATAGTGAAAATGATGTGGGTAGTTTCAGACATTTTCTATTACGTTCGGACCAAATTAATTAGACTCTTTCTATCAAATAAAAAAACTAATTTTGCACTAAATTAATTATTCCTGTTACCTTTAAGCATGCGAAAAATATTATAATATCTCTAGATCCGAAATTTACCAAGCAGTAAAAATGAAATGAAAAATGTTCTGATAAAGTATTTTCCCCCTTATTTGTGTGCAAAAAATAAAAATACAGAGCCATATAAAATCAAAAACGAAGACATACACATGGGTGGTTCCATGTCAAGTAAGCATGTCCAAAAATAAAAATGTCTGAAACTCTACGAAAATGTTGGTATGTGTACCCAGAGTACGTAAAAAAATTCAGACCCTAAGGTGTTATATGTCAAGGGCAATTAAAGCTTGAAAAATGCGTTTATTTAATATTTTGAGATTTTGCCAACATTGTTTGATTTTTAACTCAAAAACTAGGAATCTTTGATCATCGAGAAAAAAGTGTAGCAATATTTTCCGGTCAAACTAAGGTAAGAAATATAAATAAAATGTTATTAGACCCTATTGTGATATTTTGTAATCTCATGCATTGTGATATATTGTGGCATTAAGATTTTAGAAAAAACCCATAATTTTTATCAAAATAAAAAATCTTAAAATTTAGTTTTGCATATTTGCTTTAATTCTACTCTAGTTAGAATATGATCTCAAGCTTAATATAATTTTTACAGAATTTTTAAATATCGCACTTTTTTTCGGCATTTCCATTGTCTGTCTATAATAAAAAGTCACCATGTAATAGCTCTGCAGGAATTATGTTTAGCTTGAGATCATTTTGCACAAGGTCTAGAATGAAAGCTGACATGACATATTAAATTTTAAAATTTTTTGCTTTGAGAAAGGTGATAGCGATCAGCTAGAATTTGAATATTACTCACAATGTATGGGTTTATAAAGAACAAATGCCGAAAGAAAGTGCGCTATTTAAAAATTCTGCAAAAATTATATTAAGTTTGAGACTATATTCTAACTAGTCTAGAATTTAAGGAAATATGAAAACTAAATTTTAAGATATTTTACTTTGAAAACAATTGTGGCGTTTTTCTAGAATCTTAATATCACAATATATCACAATGCATAAGATTACAAAATATCACAATAGGGTCTAATAAAATTTTATTTACATTTCTTACCTTAGTTTGACCAAAACATGTTGCTACACTTTTTTCTCAAAAGTCCCTAGTTTTTTAGTTAAAAATCAAACAATTTTGGAAAAATCTCAAAATATTAAAGAAAACGCATTTTTCAACTTTTAATTACCTTTGACATATAACGCCTTAGGGTCTGAAATTTTTTTTACGTACTCTGGGTACACATACCAACATTTTTGTAGATTTTCAGACATTTTTATTTTTGGACATGCTCACTTGACATGGAACCACACATATTCATAAGTTCATCTCGCATTAACTTTTGATATCAAATAACTTGTATTCTGTTTATGTAAAATAAATATTTGAATATCTAAAAAACAAAGAAAAATATTCTATATTTATTGAGAGTTTTCACATTAGTCGAATTGTAATGTATTAATGATATTCAACATTGAAAGTTAAAGTGACTTCTTCGAGTAACACAAAAGGTTTCTCAAATTACTTGCTACAATGTAATGACACCAGTTCGTTATCAGGGCCCAATAGGGAAGAATCCCGATCGTAAGTTAATAGTTATATATCTAAGTCCAATTATAAAAAGGGTGTGATGTCACTCCGGCAATCATCTTTTGATGTTTGAACAGTACCTATAGTGTCACTCAAAGTGGACATTTCATAGTATAAATCAGCTTAGGCTCTTTACTATCTACACAAACACAGATCAAAAAATAAATTTTGTTTTCTTCTCTATATTACCGATTTTTCACATAAATTGTTACATCAAACTAATTGTAAATAAATAATGGTACGAGACTCAAGAATTACCATCAGTGAAACAAAAGCTGATCAAAAATAAGTCTGAGCTAATCAGAAACTAGTGCCGTGACGGTAGTTGCGTAAATAATATTCAAACCCGATGTAAAAAAATGCAAAATATGTTTGAAGTTTAGAAGAAGCAAATATACAATACACGCTTGCACGTAACGTAAGGACCTTGTTGCAGTTCTTTTGAACAGCATCATTACCAGAAACAGTTATGTCATTGATCAATTAATAACAATACATTATTTACCATCTTTTCTTCATTTTCATCATCAAAATCCTCCAAACCCACAAAGTCCAATCCACATTGCTATCCCAACCCAAAACCCACTCGTCAACTCCTCCCAACCAACCAACCCACGCCGACAACTCAACGCAACCAGTCTCGTCTACCGGTATACAAACTCGCGATAATAAGCACGCGTGCATGCGCATACGTATCTATATCTCTCCTATACGGAGATTCACCAGCGACGGATATGGGAAACGAATCCGACCACTACTAGCCTACAGCCCCATGCGCACCTCCGCCGGAGAAAGTTCGAATGGGTCTGCAACGACGAGTAGGTACAGGCTAGAAATTCTCGTCGTGACATCGCGGTGCGGCCGTGCACTCGCGCGCAGACTGGAAATTCTATTCCCGGCGTCCTTGCTCGCGTTCGCGAGCATCGAGTACATACATATTGCTGCACTGTGTCTACTGAAGAGCGAGAGAGCCTGACCCCGGCCTTTTGCGTGTATGTATACAGCTTGACCTTAAATGTTGGGTATATCGGGTAGGATGATCTTGTCTGGAGTGCAGGTTGGTTCTTTTGACAGATGATGTGGCGATTGTCGAGTGTTACCTTGCGTTAAAAATATACCGGTTGTTTGAGTTGCACATTTTTTCTGGGATTTTCTTTTGTGTATTGTTTTTTTATGTTTGACGAGAAGTTAAATAGAATGTTGAAACTTAAAATTATTTCTAAATTGAGAAAATAACAGAAGAATTAAATTTGGAACATTTTGGAAAATTGGTTCAATATGAAATTAATTATTCTAATATTTTTAATTTAAGCAGATGTACCTAGCTCACGTAATTGGGTTGCTTCGTGTTCTCTTTTCTCCAGGAGTATCGATAATTTTGATAGAGGACTTACATGAATTCACTGATCTGAATTTTGTAGGCTGAATGCGATCTACAAGAGCTACAGCTGGCGAAAGCGAACGTCGAAGTTCACGTGAACTCTGCATCAGAGGTAGTCTAAGTTGCTTGTACGCATTAGACCTGGTTTCCTATATAGTCATGATGCATCTATCTCTTCCTCTCACATTTCGAGAGAGTAGGTACAGTACATAGCATCATAACTGACCCCATGGTGGAAAAGAAAAGAGAGGTGTGTTCGCTAGGAGCCTTCCGAGCGTCCGCCATTTATAGCTCATGTATTTTCGTCGAACTATGAACCCGTACAAGAGATAATGTCAATTTAAAAAACGAATGCAGAACTCAATTGTAATTCAGATACCAAATTGCGTTATTAGGCTAATAAATAATAATAAATAAATAATAATAATAATAATAATAAATAATACCAATAAATCCCGAATCGACAAGGGATTTTGATCGCCAAAAAATAGGACTAACGGGAATTATTCGAACCTACAACCTGATTCATGTCTTTGTAGGAAGCAAACATTTTATCGTCTAAGCCATTAATATATATGGACGTATAAGAATGTATCCTTAAAGTTATTTCGATGAAACGTTCAAAACGTTTCTTTTTCTTACCTAATATTATATACTATGATTTATGGTAACTTATAAATTGAAAAAACATAACATTTTTTAACATCATTTTGATATTAAACTAGGTATATTCACAATATTGAAGCAAGTCGGTTATATAAAAGAAAGTAATACAAAATGTTTTTTATTATAACTTCATAATTACTTTAGAATTCTTTAAGTATATGTTTGTCGAATGGATTGAGGCAATGAGTATTTACCAGAATGCTTTGTATACTTTTAACACAGTATTCTGCATAACTTTAAATGAACTACCTCAAAATAATTAATATTTTGTGAAAAAATATTTTTACTGTATAAAACTGTTGAAAAATTTGGGCAGCTAAACCCACAAGGGAGAAAAATCGGTTTGAAGTCCCCGACGTGATATAGAAAAATCGGTTTAAGGTTACCTTAACATAAAAAAATTTTTTTTGTCTATTATGAAACATTTTTTATCATTATATCATATTAAGTACTACATGAATTTTCGTTATGAATATATCAAATCTCAATAAATTGAATTTAATCATCAGATGCTCGATTTTACAACGAACGAGATTATTTTGCCGTCACAATAACCAAAACCGTGAATTTCGGCACTGCTTAGGAGAGGAATTCCTTGTTATTTATCCAAATGGACATACATTGACATGAATGGACGTAAATAGCATGGCTTTCAATTTTTATTGTTTAATCGATACATCGAAACCTAAGGAAAAATACTATGTAGCTGCAATTTCTTTTTATGCCGTTTCTACAGCTAGTGGTAAAGTAAGACGGTTAAAGCCAGCTTAAATGTTTTAGAAATATGAAGCACGTGCCGTCTACACCACACAGAAGTTAATCGATCTTAGCCATAACATTAATCAATTGTTTACTTTGTAAAGTGAATTTTTTCACACATGTGTACGTAAAGTAATGGAAGAAGTGTGTGAAAAGTGTGAAAATTAAACTATGTGTAAAGTGATTACTTTACGCACAGTAGCGAAAATCGCTGCTCGACACGATCTACCGCTCTTAACCTGACAGTAAGCAAGACAGATAGAGGTTGACCGACTCATCGCGATCTCAAAATTTCTCCCACTCTTTACATCCATCCAATTGCAGGAGGCAAAAAATATTGTATATGCAACTCAAGCGTAACGCTTGCTTCGACAAAGTTCACTTTAAGCTGTAGTTGCATAAACTACTATAGTAATAAATTACATTAACTTCTTGTTGAGCCTTAGTGAGTTTTTTACAGCTCTAATATACTTACATTCATACATACATACATTCATACATACATATATACATACATACATACATACATACATACATACATACATACATACATACATACATGCATACATACATACATACATACATACATACATACATACAAACTTACATACATGAATACATACATACATACATACATACATACAAACTTACATACATGAATACTTACATTCATAACAGTAAAAAATATATAATCTTCTTCCTACTTATAGTTGGGTAAAATTATTAAAATAATGTCTTTTTAAATATTGAATGTTCCGGCAATTTTGTATGTCAATTATTGCCGTTGCCATAGTTTAAAAACAAAAACATTCGAATATTGACTTGTCGAATGTTGAATAATTCTTTGCATGAATTCAGTTTTGTTTCAGAAATAACGCAGTTTTGGTTGAAAAACATACCACAGAATTTTAAGCATCTTATATATTATTGTATTGTATTAATAAGTTCAGAAACTAATAAATAATTAAGAATATGATAAATACGAATATTCAATGGATCGTGTTCACAATGGTCATTAGCTGCAGCGCAAGTACCTATATCACCAGTATAAACTTAATAAATAGCGCGATTGATTACATAGCTACAAATATTGATCCATACCAAATAACTTTAATCACCGAATCATCAACAAAATTGTCTCGCACTTCTGCTATAATCATTCATAAAATTATAAGCAAATTTTCAACATTTATGGTAGAAACTTGCAAGTTAGTATCTCCGTCCAATAATCAACGATTGCAGCTTACAAAAAGGTCGCTTGCAAATTGGAGTGAACGATTATTTTTGAAAATTGTAGTTGTCAACGTTGATGATAAAATACATATTGAAGAAAAACTCAATGAATTCATTGATTTCTTAGTTCATTTCTCATCTAAATCTATCTGACCGAGATGTTTAATTCTTTTAACAAACGGAGAAAGACATGCACAATTTCGAAAATTTTTCGAGTATGCTTGGTTGTACAACTTTATCGATATCACCGTCCTTGAAATAATAGAAGAAGATTCACATGATCGCTTTTTAATGCCAGCATTATATTACAAGCATGAGTGTTCAATGGTACATCAATATAATGCTTTTAATAATGTCTACGAAAAAAAATGTTTCTCATCTGATATAGATTTATTCGTTGACAAGACTATAAATTTATATGGATTAAATTTACGTGTAGGAATAACAGACGACGTTCCGAAAACTATGTTTCGTAAAACTACTATTAAAAAAGAAAATGAGATATGGAATGCACTTTATGGTCTCGATGTTTCAATAACTAATATTTTAGCTGAAACACTGAACTTTTCAGTGGTTGTTACACTAATTAATTCTAAAAATATGAATTTGACACAGTTCAATATTTCTAGCATGCATTATGCCCAAGGAGTCAAACATAATATTGTGGATTTTCTAGTTAACCTTCATTACTTGACTGGTCTGAATCGCTTAGAAGAATACGACTCCGAAATAGGCACATCTTTATATTATTTGAGTGTAAATATTATTATTAAACAGTATGGATTTTCAAAAATCATAATTTCAGATATTATTATTTCGGCCATTACTATCATAAGTTTTATAGTACTTCTCGCTGGTTTCTTGAGATTAATGAAGTTTGATAATAAAAAGTGGAGCATGTATAATTCAACAAAAATATTAGTTGGAAGTTCCGTTAAAACTACACCAAAAGAACTACCACAAAGAATTATTTTCTTCTCATTAAGTTTAGCATCTTTTTTTCTTTCATCTCAACTAATCAACCATTTACTTAATATCTACATAGACCAAAAAGAATTCTTGGATCTTAAAACATTCCAAGATGTCATTGATTCTGACATGATACCTTATATAACTTATCGATCGAAAAACCTTAGCTCTTCGTCGAACTATGAGCCTATAAAAAAGTTAATGTCAATTTCAAAAACGAATAAGGAACTTAATTGGTATTCAGCAAGACACAATTGCGTTATTCAGTTAATCAGTGGTCATACAAATTTTAATGGATGTGACATTAATAACATTTTCGGAAAGTTTATGACAACAATTTTCTCTACAAATAATAATGATTGGATTTTAACTTTAGTAGATGAACCAATCGGGGGCTACTTTACCTCAATGATTTTTGCAAAATCATCACCCTATGTTACAAGATTTAACAAAGTTTTTCAACATATCTTTGAATCAGGATTAATAGATTATTTACAGCGTACCGCCATAAGAAATTTTACTTTCGAAGACAAGGAATTCGGTAAAAGATATTACCAATCTTTCAGTTCAGAAAATGACCATAAATGTCAAAACAATTACGTTACGTTGTCGAGTGAAAAAATTCTTCTTTTCTTTATTTTAGAAGGTTTTGTATCAACCCTTATTTTTGTTTGTGAAATATTTTGGAAACGTTGTGAAGAGAATATAAAGCGAAAATTTTATAACTTAAAATACATATATGTTACTATATTAAGAAGTTTTTAAAAACTGGTGTATAATATATACATATGCATGTAGCATTTGCTTTTATGCTTAAATAAATGCCTGAATAAAAAATTAAGAATCTTTTTCTGTTTACCATTAGTCCTGATACTGCATTATACACGATTTCTTTGGATCGAGTATTTTTTATGTGCGATAATTTTATACTTTATAATACTTTGTATATTATCTATTTTAAAATTGTATATTGTATAATTTTAAAACTATTACACATTAGATTGTACTTTTATTTTACACATATTATTTTAATCATATCAAAGATAAATGAAATTGGTTGATACTTAAATATAGACCAATTTAATTTAAAAAACGCGTAAGTAATATATTTCATATCTTTGATAACATATTTCACACAATTCCATGTGTTATTCTTACATTGAAAGTTACATCTGAAGCTAATGACAGGTCGCATGTTTAAAAAATGCGACTTGCTCTAGCACTGTATAATTTAAATACAACATTGATAGTGCAGCAAAGATTTCGTTCAGGCCACTTAAAATCTGTATCCATAATACACAAATAATTCTCAGGTGTAATAAAAGATGACGACGATCGGATATTATGTCATCTGTGCAATAATATAATTTCGAGCATAAAACCCCGTTCAACGCGCCGCGTTCCAACACCAAGTTACGTGCGCGCGTAAATTGAAGAAAATGAGAGAACTTTTAATGCTGCAATCTGCGCGGATCGATTCTGAAAATTGCCAGGTACGCAGGTTTACTCTCTCGAGTTCTTAGGCCGCGCCCGGTGGCACTCGACGGTTACCCAGATTGCCGATAGTTATTTTGAAAAAGACTCCAGTATTTGATCATCTAAGTAGCTGCTTTTAAGTGGGTAATGGTGTGATTGATATTTGAAACGTGAAACTGCGAATACTTATAATGTTAATCTATGAATCATCAAGGTATTGGTATGATGATGGTTCATGATATTTTACAATATTTTACCTAAATTAAAGTTTTGTAATTTATTTTTAAATTTTAAGAATTAGATAAATATTGTATACATGCTCATTAATACTATCCTTCAAAATCCTAAATTTTACTTAAATGGACCCTGATCAATCCTTCTAACGCTAGGCTTAAAGTTTCATTTTAACATCAGAAATAAATATACAAAATTTTAGGCTTATATTATAATTATTATTAGCTAATTTGGTTGCTTATTTAGAATTTAATGTTAAAAGAATTTAGTAGTAATGTTGCCAACAAACTATAGAATCTTACTTTCTAGTTTCCAAAGATCGCACCAAAGACTTTCACATTTTTTAAAATACAATAACTATTACCTTTCTTTCAAAATCTTTATCCCAAATTAAATATCAATCCAGGCTAAAATCTGTCTCAAACTAAAAACAATATTTCAACGCCTGCTTCTCAACAACAGTTTTCCTCTCCCACTACCCCATTCAAGATTCAATTCCATTATAACCCACCCAAATTAAAAATTATACCACCATCATGAAAAGGTACCACAGCACCCGACGTCAATCAACCACACTCCAGCAGCATCAGCAGCGGTAAAAAAAAACTTGAAAATCCGCAGAACCAGAACGATGCACACGATGCATGTCGCTGCTCGCGTTCTCTCGCGAATCCGGTCGCGAAACGCGCGCCGGACAATTAGAAACTCGCGAGCAAGCGGCCTGCAGGGTACACGTACATTGTGGTAGCCGGCTTTTGAGGTAAGGCATCGTACGAGCGCACTCGGTGGGAACTTTCGCTGCCGCGAGTCGAGTCGCGCGCGGCTGGGTGATCGCCGTCGTCGATTTATCAACCGAAGCGTGCGCTCGGCTGATTGTAACCCGGGGCTTGAACTTCGTGAAAAGAGGGCCTCGCGTGCCGTGAGAAGGAAATTTTAGTTGGGTGGCTTTTGGAATGGTCGATGGTGGATTTGCTGGATATTTCTTGTTTAGGATTTTTAGGTGTTTGTGGGTGATTTTATAGACGTGGTACCTGGTTGGTGTCCTTGTTATTTTCATTGTATTTATGATACTACAATTTATTAATTATCTTTGAGAATGCGCATAGTGGTAGGAGAGGATGTCTGTTTTAAGAGAATAGTAATTTGAACGTACTTCATATTACAGTAGTTAATGTAGTAAGATTAATTCAAATAGATTCTGGATAGAAATAATGATGAATCATTTGGGTTTAAACCATTATTATGAAAGTTTTGTATTATTTATTGTTTTATTTTGGAAATAATTATCTGTATCTCTCAAAATAGAAAAAGAAATAATGCAAAACTTTTATAACAATAATTGAAAACCAAATGATTTACAATATAGACACTGATCCACAATACGGTCTGTGACGGTAGTCTTTTATAAATTAATTCTATAAAAACATTTTAATGTTTTTATTTTTAAAGATACCTAATTTACTTATCTGGCCCAAATTTATTAACTTCTTTAAGGGCATTTTTATTTAAAAAGTCGCTATACTGGTTGGCGATCTTACGTATCCAGCTCAAAAATATGCTACCGATCTTTATTTGAACACTGACCCGAATTCGATCACCATATTGCATCTAGTAACTAAAAATTAAATAAAAAGAAACTAAACTTTAGCTACTTACATTCTATAGTATATTACGCAACTAGGGACGAAAATGGGTATTTCCAAGCGAGGATGATGATTGAGCTTAAAATCATCATCCGAGTCTGAAAATACCCTTTTGCCCCAAGATGCGTACCGTATTTTTTATAACAAGTGCATAAAGAAGGCCATTCTTTGTCATCTACAAAGAGGATTGAAATAGAGTTTTTCGAGTCGTCCACTTAAGTCTATAACATATTATATATATGAATATGTATGCATATATATATATATATAAAATTTTCAAACCTTACCAGTATTTTCCAAAATTTTCCAGAATTTTCTAAAATTTGTCAACAGTTTCCAAATTCTCTAAAAGCTTTATTAAGTAAATGGAGCAAAAATAAACAAAGGGTACCAAAAATACTCATTTTTGCTACCGAAAATAAAAGTTAGCGAAAATAAGTATTTTCGGTACCCTTTATTTGACGCTCGGAAAACTCTATTTTCGCTGCACTTTATAGGCCCCGAAAATGGTCTTTTTTATTCACGTGTTATAAAAAAGTCTTTTTCAATCACGTCGCTGAAAATGTATTCACATGTTATTGATTCAAATCCCATTTTTCATGAATTACCAAATATTTGTGTACATCGAAAAGTAAATGCAAGTATTAATACTTGCATATTCAGTAACATGTAATAAATAATACATTTATACGATGTGATTGAATATCTTAGTTACATAAACTAAAATTAGAATTTTTTAGTGTGGGAATGATATAACAAGAAATGCTATAAAAACCCGTAATACTTTTCAAGTCAGGCAGTGTTATATGATCAGCTGCAGAAAACAAATGCATCTAAGATACCTTGTAAATCTTGTAATTTTAGAATAAAAATGAAGTCTCTGTACACATTATTAAAATAAACAATAATTCATAATTTATCATTCTCAAGCTAAAAAACCTCCCAAGAAAATTCCAACTATTTAAAAATCATGGTTGTCTCGCATTTTCCAACAAAGTTATAACACCATTGTCTTCCAAAAGCATTATGTCCAATAAATCCCCGTACCAATCAAGCTCACAACAAACAAATCAAAGTTTCCACACACTCAACACCCGTTTACCCGAGTCTACGAGACACTCGACACCGTCCAACACTTCAATTACATAAACACGCGAATATATAAATTCCCGCACAATGCATCACCCATCTTAAAAAAGCAAAAGCCCCTCGCTGCAACAAAGCTCATTCACTCCACTCCACCACAAACGCGTATATAACTCTTCCAACAAGCATTATACATCACATCGTCGCACGATCCTTATCCACCTGCGAAAGGAACGTCGTACGCGTATATGCATTTACGGGCGCATCGCGCGTCACGTGATGAAGCGCTACTCACTCGAAATCAGCTTCTCGCAATTTGTCCGAACGACATCGACGCGCGGTTGCGCAATATGCACCACGAGAGTTCAACGAGAGACTACAAGGGAAACGCTATTTAAGGCTGCTGCTGTGATTTTTTTTATCTTTCTGGGAAAGTTTGACGCGGGTCAAAGAATGCTCGGGAGATAAGTTTGCGAAACTGATTTTTTTATGTAATATTGCTCGTACGAGGTGCATTGCCGGTTAGAATTACTTCACGGGTGTTATTTAATCGGTTTTCTTAGCACTTTTCGCTGCTGATTCGGTGTGCATATGGATATGTATAGTATGTGCATATGTATGTATAGGAACGCCGAGGCGTTCGTTAAGATGCGTTTAAATATCAACTTGTTAATTATAGTCGTGTGTACACGGAGTTACGAAAGAATATGTTTATTTTGAATGTGTTACGAGTCTCTTATGATGGCACGAAGTTTGTCGAGTACTCTTGTCGATTCGTATAGGTAGCATTCGAACGACGGATGATGGTTTTTTTATGGATTGCTGTAGTGGGAACATTAATTATTTGAGCGCGTAAAACTTTCGTCAAATTCAAATGAAAGATATATATTTTATATACTCTTGTTAAATTGAATTATGTATGGTGTTACTTTACTATAATAAAACTTTAATGTAATAAAATAATATAATAAAACACTTGCTAAGTGCACATTTTAATCTCTTAGCGATAAGCAGCGCTAACTGTTGTCACGAAGAATAAAACTCGACGTCGAGCCATCAAAAAACAACGGACCACTTTATTTACAGGTCATCGTAAAAAGAACAAAACAATTATAAAGCGTTCGTGAGTTGCACCTAAAGAAGAGATTTTAATCGAGGATTAATAATTTTGAAAAATAGGGCCTTACATTTAAGAATAAATAAAATAAAATAAAATTCTTGATTATTTTACATAAAGATATTAAAAGTTGACTGATGACCCGTATAAAATTAATAACTGTATACGATATATAATTTTCTTTATTTACGAATACAATATTCAACGTATAATTAAAGTTTAGTGTATATTTTAATATACAATTTTAGAGTATAACAAAAACTTCTTGTACCGAATCATATAATCTTATTCAATGTGTATGTACATATAATACTGTACTATACATTTTAGAAAATACTAGCGTAGTTTATTGCAAGAAAATTATTTGGTCAATCGGATCAAAATTATTACACTTTATTCAACATATTAGGTTGCATCACGAGGTCACGAAAAAATGTCAACTTTTCTTAAGATCGAAGCGTCAATTTCGTAATTCCTAATGATTAAAATGTATTTCAAAATTCTTGTAAATAAAAATATATTTGAGTATTGTCAGTAATAAGAACGTATTTGGATATTACAATTAATTGGAGGCCGTACTAGGATACGAAGCGAAATTCGCCGATTCACACTACATTCGTTGCATTTTTAATTTTACAAATTTCTAAAATCAGTCCTCAATACTTATAAACAATCACATAAACAAGTGTTATAACTTCTACTTAATTCAGAGCTCTCTTTTTATAATAATAAATTTTATTACTAAAATTTTGTGCAGACGTATAAATTATATTATAATCTCTTTTATAATTGCAATGTATTACTGAAATATCTTCTTTTCTTAAACAAGTAATTAGAAACACGTCTACCAACTGCACAGCTGATAACATTTTTAACGATACAAAAGTTATGGGTAACCTACACGCTCTAACACAACCAAGCACGTGTTCACAAACCTGTTACAATCCGCATTCCCATTCTGCACACCCGCGCAGGTCGAAAAAAAAATCCCGAGCAACCGCCTATACTTCTTAATCACCACCTCCATCCTTATACATTACCAGAGTCCTGCGTCTCCTCCACGTGTACAGACGCCCAAGGAATCCACAATGCTCGGAGAGGTCACGCGTTCACCGTGTTCCGACTCGTTTCTCGGATAAATATGACGGCGCGCCTGGCGTCGAGTTCACTCACCTTTCCTGCGCCGCGCTCGCGCCTCTATGGGTTAGTGGAAACTGTGCCACCCCGCGAGGGATATATACCTATATCTACGTGTGTGTAGTGCAAGAGAGGCGCGCCGCCGAGGATTCGATTCCCGTTTCTTTCCCATCATGTGGAATCGAGAGAAAGAGGCCGAAAGTGTACGTAATGTCGGAGGTGGCGAGTGCTTGTGATGTAAGAGCGGAAAACTCAAGTGATTATAGAGGAACGGGATATAACGCGCGTTTGAACGCGGCTTAATGAGGAGCGTTTTTGTGCGGTGGTTGATTGGAAGGATGGGTTTCGAGGTCGCGGAGTTCGTGGATTTGGTGAGAGGTTTTTTTTTGTGGAGGACATGAGATTTTTAATTGCAGGTGTTTTGAAGTAAAAGATACTTGATTTGAGTGAAATTCTGTCTTCTATTTACAAACTTTAGTAATTATAGAGGCTGTAGTTGACGGAGTTAAAAAGCCAGTGTCGAAAATAGTAATCAAGAAAACGGATTTGGTACTCGAAAGTTGCCGATGCATGTAAACATGAACGGCGAAGGATTTTGAAGGTCGCATCTCCAGGAGAAAATGTTGAAAGTCAAGAAAGTTTCGTGTCTTGGTCCAATTAACAATTTTCAGAGAAAATACATTGGGCAGCTTATCGGTACAAAAACTACTGAATATAAACTACTTCGTTAGCCTTATTAAAAAGTGTTAAATTGGTAGTCACGCCATATAAATATCTGATCAACTATAGTAATTTTATCTAATGAAAGATGTAAGTACTAGTTTAGTTACCAATTTTTTCACTTTTAATCGTACGATTCTTGTTAGTTAATTTTTCATAATAATCTAAAGGATATATAGACAAGAAAAGTACCAGTATTTCATAGAAAAGGCATACACTTTATCAAACACATTGTCATAAAAGTAAGCAACCCGTTTCTTTAATAAAATTATTCAGTTTAAGGCATATTTAGATTGTTTAACCAGTTTAACTACTAAATACAGCTTGCCTAACTAGTTAGATATTTTTAGAGTTTAAATTTTACCAGTGCCTATCAATGAAGCAAATCGAAAACATTATCTTTTTGGATCAATATTACCGTAAAATAACAGTTTTGCTTTAATTGCCTAATAAATACTGGTAAAATAAAGACAATAAGTATACGTTAGTCCATTTGGCCATTTATTCATTATTCAGTAATTTCTATAAATACAAATCACAGAAAATCTATTTTTAAGGTTTTACTAACAGACTTATGATTTAAGGATGCGCACACTTTTTCGTGCAGGCACATGATCATAACTGACTACGCACATGGTAACAAAACTAAACAATCGATTTAATTACTGTTCAAACAATCCTAAAAATAAAATAAAAATGACATTTCAAAATTTCAAACTGCAATAGATAGACGATTAAGGATTTTTTGAATTTATACATTAGGTTTTTGTATGATAATATCGTTTCTTTAAAACAATTTGACACTTATCGAATGTAAAGAACTTCAATTTATCAGTAAAAAAACATTAGAAGTTTTAAATAGTTTTTGTTTAATTAGAAATTACAAAAGTAGTGCGAAAAGCACATATATCCCAGTAGATAGACGATTGTCAATGTCCATTTACTTTGATAGTCTATCTATTGGGTTTTTAGGTTATACATAACGAAGACCTAATAGATAGACGATATTTTTCAAGCTACTTTATTATAAAAAGAACATTTCGTTCATAAATATCATATTTAATCTAATCATAACAAGCTTTTATACAATTAGAATTTGAAATTTAGCTTGAAAAATCATTAGTTTGGTAGATATAATCATATTTATAAACCGTCTATCTACTGGGCAGACTACCCTATCCCACAATACCCAAAACTAACCTCTCACCGCGGTAACTTTCTTCTTTCGCCTCGCGCTCGCGACGCTGTAACTTCGACTATAGAAAATCGCCTCGCGACAATAGAAAATCGCTCGCTTCGGCGAAGTCCTTTCTCGCCGCGAGTTAAGTGGACCGCGAATATCGCGAGTGTCTCACAACATTACAACCCCGCGCGCTCGCATTTCGCTTTCCAAGGACGCGACAATGATCGTGCGAATGCGCGCAGGCGAGCGGCGCTGTGACGAAATTGCGAGAATGAAAATGTCTCATTAGCGAGGCGGTGGGTGAACGGAGAGACCCGCGGGCTTTGGGTAATTTGAGGCCGACGGGGACGAACCGGTGATTTGCGAGTCACGATGCGTTTCGAGTCCGATTGGCGAGTGCGGAGGAGTTTTTTAGTTTTGTTTTGGGGAGGTGGCGTGTTTGCGGTTGTGGAGTGATAGAGGACGGGCTTAGTTGATTGATTGATAAGAGTTAGCGTTTTCACTTTACTTTCATGTTGCATTTTTTGTAGTGTAAAGATAGGGAGGGGTTTTTCGTTCGGAGAAGCGATTTTTTTCAACGGCGTTATAAAGTAGAATATTTTTGTTTCTGTACAACTAAAATTTTTTTAAATAATTTGACATTGTTATAGAAAAATTAAAGAAAAATGAAAATTAGAGACATCAGTGATAACGTTAAAATCAAATTTGGGAATACAAACATTTCCTTCGAATTTCTAAACAAAATCGATGAAAGTCATGAAAGTCACAGAAAACAGTTTTTAATTTTTGCCTATAGTAGTACTGTATAGGCTGTATACTATAGATTTCTAATCGACTTTCTTTGAAGAATCAATATTTCTTAAAGATTTTTTTGTTTCGGTAAACAAGCACTTTATTTATTTCCAAATTAAACATGTACATACATTTTACTAATTTATATAGCAAATTGTGTACATGAATAATTCAATCCTACATCTAACTAAAACTACGAGATTACCGTATTCCGTTTGATTATTCACAAACGCAAATAGAATAGGCAATTTTTTCAACATAAAACTTTCTCTTATAGCGTAAGTCTTTTTCTAGTGTTTACATTTAGATGTGTATAAAATAGATTTAAGATGCATATATATGTAAATTTTCATCTTATGCAGCAAGATCGAATTAAAATACGCTGTAAACGGAGAAACTCTATGCAAGTAGGTCAGAAATCCGAATTTTAAATCAAAATAACCTGTCAGCTCAATTAAACCTTTTTATATTTCGCTATGTATTGGATTGGCATTAAATTGCGGATGAAAATAAACTACACGAGGCAGAATGAATTGTTTTTGACTACTTCTAAGTATTATATTTTCCTTATCCTTTTCTTCACTGCACAGTAGAAAATAAAACGAGTTTTCTTAACAGTTTTTGACAAGTTTTGTTAAAAATGTTTAATTTTTACTAGAAACAATTTTCCTTATGCTAGAAACCTTACGTGAAATACAGAGTTGTCAAAGTTAAGATAAATAACTAGTTATTTCGAACAAATACCTTTGGAAAATAAATAGAAGTATAGTTTTTATTAACATGTTTTTTATTAGCAAAATATTATTACTGTGAAGACACTTCCTGTTAGATACTCAACTAGTTCAACGTAAATACAATATATTTGTACACTGAGAAAACGGTATCGTATAATATGAAGAATAACGCGTTTCAGTTTTTCGAAAGAAGACACAATTTAATTTTATGTTTGTAAATAAAATATTAGGTACGTTTGGAAGTTTCAAAACTATATCAACGTATTCACTTTATCAACATGTTTTATTTTTGTACTCTATTGGGCATTTTCTTTTGTTTCTTTTTTCGTTAGTCTTCGTGTAAAGTGTCGATATGTGGTTTAGTTATTTATTTATTTAATATCTACCTAATCAAAAATAATATCCTGAACAGAAACTACTATCATATCAGTATCTTCTAGCAAAATAACATGTTAAAATAGCCCATAAAAACTGTAACAATCGTTCAACGAAACCGTGCATCCAAGTAAAAAAATCTCCAACCTCACCGCACCGTTCCCTTCATCCTTTGTTCCTAACTTCGCTATCCACCGGTGCACGCCTTTCTCCATCATTCATCCCGAATCTATAACCTACATTTTACACGCGGAAATAAGAGCGAGGCGCGGAATTTCGAAAAACGCATTTTTCTTTCGCACCTATACCTTACGTACACATGGGTATTAGGTATTCACTGCGGAGATTCCCGTTGCGGAAAAGGAGGCGCGCGACGTCACGTCGACTCGTAGGTATAGATGCAACGAGGTTCGCGTAAACATACTACACGAGGGGATTTTGAGTAATCGCTGCCGTAGTGCCGTGTATAGTGATTTCCTGCTTCCGGCGTTTTCCTTTCGGTTTCAAGTATTGTAGTTTGGAGGTGGTGGTCGAGCGTGCTGTAATGAGGTTATGGAGTGATTTGGATAAATTGTGAACTGTGAGGCAGTGATGAATGGTTATTGATAGAAGCGGAAGGTATATTATGTATATGATAATTGATTGTTTCAAATTTTAGATAACAATATTTTGTTTAGAAACGCGTGTAAATAGTTTTAAAAATATATGGTTGTGATTTCTGCATGAATGCAACTCTTTCTATATAACAAAGTATAAATAAACTTGTATTTAGATACATATCCCGTATGGAAAATACTCTCAAGTTGAGTGTTATTTCGAACACTCGACTAAAATTTGGTGGGTTATTATTAGACTTGTACAATATAACGATTCAGTTGATAACACTCAACTAAAGATTTTTTTTCCATACGGAATCATTCGGTTTTAAATTGTTCTCTCACATTTCTGTTAATGTCTGTATGCTGCGGTATATTATTATTATTATTATTATTGTTATTGTTGTTATTATTATGGCTATCTATTCATAGTGTGCAGTAACGTTAATGAATAATAGACATTATTAAAAAATATGCGTTAATAATAATGTTTGCTGAAATAAAATCATTTTTACATAATAAAGTATAAATAAACTTGTACCAAGATACATCATTCAGTTTTAAATTGTTCTCTGACCTTTTAGCGAGTGTCCATATTCTGTACAGGAATTTTTGTAGTAAACATAATGTTTTATCAAGATTTGCATCTAGATAAACTTAATTGGATGCTTGTCCTTGATTGTCTGGACATATCACTGAAAAAGTTATGATTGTAGTCTCATTTCTATCTAATTGGAACCATAAAACATTGTGTTTAAAACATACTTTACCATATATTGATTGTCAAGTTCAGTAAAACAGTAGGAACAAGCTTGATAAGTCATAATTAACTGTAATTAATTTTAAAAGGTAGCATATTAACGATATTATTGTAATAACTGGCAAATTACAATAGATAAAGTAGCTTTATGACAAGAGCAGGTGACGTTTATATTTCTTTATAGATTGAAAGGTTTTAAAGGTGATTATAAAATTTTATGAAAAAACGGTTCATGTCATGCGGGCTGCTTCAAATTATAATAGAAGCAATAAATTTATGAAAATCTTGAGACATACATACATATTTACTAATTCTAGTATTAGAGACGTTGTAAAATATCGATCGAAGAACTAATCAAATGAACGTGATATGTGCAATATATTTCAAAACATATATACGTTGGCTTACGCATATGGTATACGATATAAAATTATAATAATCTCATAGGATTTCTATATTTTTTACTGCTTTCGATGACTTTGCAGGTTTACCAATGATCGACTTATAGTGTCACTTACTAATCAATTCCAAACTTAAAATAAAACTACGAAATCCAAAAAGCGAAGATGACCGATTTAACGATTTCACAAATCTAAAAGCCTCGAAACCTTTCTTCCATCTGCGCACCCAAACCTGCAGATCGCCGCCGACACATAGACGTCCGACGAAAGCAGAAAATTCGAAATTTCGGACCACTTTCTCCACACCATGTTCATTAGACCCACAATTATGCGCGTCTTAGCCCACTTAACTTTGCAGCAAATCCCAGCTACAAGAAAAGGTGAAAAAACGCTCTGCAACAATCCACGCGCGTACACATACGCCAACGAGTTCAAGATCGTTAATTCGAATGGAAAAAAATAGCAACTATCAGTCTTTATAGAAGTTAGAGGACGCGTGCACTTCGAGAGGCGCCTCCATTGTATTGTCCTCTCCTCGCGCCTTCGGCTCCGCGGAGCGTACAAGCGTATAATGAATACCGTTATGCTCGCGCGACCGTTTCTTTCTTTACCGGAGTGTTGCTGCCGGTGTGTGTGTGTAGCGGTGGATCTTTCTGTATAAGTCGGGGTAACGATGATGCGGACGCACCTTTAGCCCGATTCTGATTTCTTTTTTCTTTTGCTGCTGGATGGCGGTGGTGGGAATCCGTGAGTTGGAGCGTCAAGTAGGTGACGCAGCGAATTTGGACTTTAACGTGGATTTCGGTTCTTTGTCGGGATTTCTTGAAAGGAAGAGTTGCGTTTTTAAGGAGTTACAGCTTATTTATGTGTTTTGGAGTGACGTCAAACTGTACTTAGTTCAAAGGATGCCGAGTCTGTGGCATGACGTCATGAGGGTTTTCAAAATGCTGTACATATCTTCTTAAATTTCGGATGTATTGAACAAAATTTAAGTTACACAATAAAAGTTATAATAATTTTTCAATTTGTATGGTATCAAATCATGTTAAATCTGAATCTTAGCGATTATCCTTGTGACTGTCACAATGAAATTGGAGCTATTGAAAGTGCTAATGATATTTAATGAATTCGTCAAATATTTGCAAATTTTGTTATTGAAATTGCTTTTCCAAATTCACGTCGTGCCAAAGCTGTTGCATCATATCCTAAAAAGAGTTCGCGCCATCTTGTAACCATTTTTGGCGTGCAATTGGTCGCTTGGTCGCTTTATTTATGGTAATACTGAATTCCGTTACCAGCAAATTATCGAGGATCCACCTTCGATTTAATTTTCAATTTAAAATGAAATATATCTCTGTAACGTTGTGATCTCAATCAAAAACAACTACTCCTCGAAGATATAGTTTCTCCAAAATTGAAAATTAAATGAAGAAAGTCTTTCCCGGTACTTAAGATAACAAGTAAATTAAAAAAGGCGTGCGCAGGGTACTTAGAGACTTCTGGCATATTAAAAGATACATTGACATTGGCACACATACATCACATTATTCAAAACCATTGAATTTTCTTTCCGGCTAAAATGCGTACGAATGCCCGCACGCGTTTCATACACGCAGAACCAGTTTCACATGTCCTGGTCATCATCTTTCTCAGAATAGCGAACTTTCCAATGACGGTCCAGTAGCGCGTTGCTGGTCAAGCGCCGATTATGCATAAGAAATAAGGTAAATTATTATGCCGCTGTTGCATTGACAATCGGTGAAAAATGATGACGCAGAGCAATGAACGGAAAAGTGGCTCAGTTAAATAATCCCGGCTGAAGCTTAAATGTACTTGGAATATGAGCCGGGATAATCCGTGAAAACGCTCGGAGCTATTGCTTTACGAAATTGAGGAATAATTTAAGTTTTGCTTCTATTATAGTTATCATTTTACGAAGTAAGCTTATTTGCTTCTTTTAATATCGGAAAGATAATTATTTAACGAATTTTGTTATATAAATAAAAATGTTTAGCGTTTGCCATTTTACTGAATTACAGTACAAGATATTTACAAGTTTTATAAAACAAATTATTATGCATTATATAGAGTAAAATTACAGCAGACATTACAACCATTTTAATAAAAATTCATTAAATTTCTAATTTAAACTAGGAAGCAGTAAGAAGTCAATATTTATGAAATCCTTTAAAGAAATTTCAAAGCATGCACCATGAGACAGAAATAAGCGGTTTCCTTACGAGATAGCAGTAGTAGAAAACGAACGAGAGTGGACGCGCATTACGGAACGTGTGTTTAGTTACGGTATTGAGAAAAAATTTCTAAGGTATAATGCCACATCATCGCCGGAATAAAAGTAAAAATCTTCGGAAGCAAAAAATATTATCTCCTATTGTCCTTTTCAATCGTTAGATAAAATGAGCAATTAAATGAAATAATGATCATTAAATATCGAAAGCGTCGCAAATTATTCAGAAATCATAATTAAAAGTAAATTAAAAATGTGAATCAGTCGACAGTTATCAGCATGAGTTGCGCACTAAAATATTTATAAATTAAATGCATCAAATATTAATCTTATCTTGCAGCAAAACAATACCGTAATAAAGAGGATCCAAACCCGATCATTAATTTACACTTACGGAACACAAATATACCGTAATACCAAAATATAAAAAGTACTCCATAGCATCATCAAATCTCCAAATTAAACTTCCATAAGCAGCTTACCTTTGACGCGCAACGATCCGTACTCGTATCATCACAGCATCCCGTACCGTATACAAAAAGAACCGTTGCCCCAACGATATAGTAATCCATTTATCAAGGTGCAGGTATCATATTGGCTCTCCTTTCGTCACTCTCCTTCACCGCACGTATATGCGGGCGAAATAAACGAGCGCGTGCGCAGCGAAACGCCCATAGGCGAAAAAAGGCAAATAACGAGCGGGCACTTGCAGTACCGCGGTCGTATTAGCTAATGCGTGTAACGCTTTTCAAGGGTAATCTGAGGCTCCTTCCGCGCGTGTAAAGCTTACTGTACCCGCGGGGCTTGTTGAACAGAAGGTATTATTTTAAGAATATGGGAAATAATTGAATTTCTGTGATGTTGTTATAGTTGTAGGTATGTAGGAATAGGAAATGCTTGCGTACTTAGAATTATGAAAAATGATTTAATCTTGAGATTTTAGTTTATAATTCAATGTGTTAAAAGTAGGTGAATCGAGCCTTCTTTTGATTTATGTTTTTACCAAAACAATAATTTATATTTTACGATATTTCATATAAAATAAAAAAAACTGCTGCCAATTCATTGGCACTTACAAGAAGAACTTTCCTTGTTAGCTTCCTCAAACTTTAAAAAATATTTCAATATAAAATTATTTATTCTATTTAATACTGGGGAGAAAAATCAAAATGACAAATCTATTGCTTTTTAATATGTCGACACATATATATATATATATATATATATATATATATATATATATATGTGTCGACATATATATATATATATATATATATATAATATAAAAATATTATATAAAAATATTTTAAACAATACTTTTCATAACATATATATATATATATATATATATATATATATATATATATATATATGTTATGAAAAGTATTGTTTAAAATATTTTTTATCCAACAAATTGTATAGGAATATCAAAAATATATTGATTAACTAAAAAATGCTCTACAGTCTTCTTTTATTCTGAAACTATACGATATAAATTTTGTTACAACATATTGGAGTAAAAGCAAATTTTAATGATAAAAACAAGAGTATTAAAATAGTATATTGTGCAACTAGTGCGCGAAGCAGGTAATTTTCGAACGAGTGGGAAGTTTGTCGCCCGAGCGCGATAGTCACACGAGTTCGAAAATTACCTGAGCGCACGTGTTGCAAATACTATTTTTTTAAACGAGTGTGAGAAGGTCAATAACGTGATGTATATCAATTGAAGTAGAATTCTCGCGACAAAATGTTGGTTTTTACAAAACATGCGCGAAACAAAAATGCTTCGTGCACGCTCCGGTGGAAATGTGTGAATCGGGTGCTTCGCACACGCTATGCACACATCAAAAACCGAGCTTCGCACACGGAGTTTAAAAAAAAAAATTTTACGCACATCTATTAGACAAAATTTATTTTAACAATTTAAGACAATTTTTCAACTATAAATAATCCGATGCCAAAGTATAGCATTTAAAAAGCAACTTAAAAAGTTTTGCATATCAAGTTACTTTTTTCTCCAATTGGCAATAATAAATTTTGCAACACTATAATTGTTGATTAAATTTTATTTATGAATATAGTAAATGCATTCTACTTTTAAAAATAAAATTCTTTCGTATCAAATCGATCAATCTTAAATTCTATTTTTATTTCAAATTATCATCAAAAAATAACAATAGAGCTTTGAACGGCTAAAAATTACCTCATAATACTGAAGAAAAAAGCTATTAAAAATTTTTTGAAAAAAAGAAATAAATATCATCAAAATAAAAAAGAAGTTATAAATATTAATCAAAAAAAGGAAACAATGATCTTAGAATCACCAAAAATTACCACATAATACTCAAGAGAAAAGCTATTAAAAATGCTTTAAAAAAGAAATGAATATCATAAAAATAAAAGAAATTATAAGACAAAAACAAATTAATAAATCTTAAAAAAAAATTTTTACTTCAAATCTTTATAAAAAAAAACGTATAAAATAAGCTTTGTTTGGACAAGCATTACTGCGTAATATGCAAAAAATCTTCGGTCAAAAAATTTTTGAAAGAAAAATATAAAAATTAAATAACATTATAAAACAAAAACAATTTGCTGAATTTTGAAAATTCTTTTTGATTTGGATTCTGGCTCAAAAGACATAAGCATTCATTGGTCAAAAACTACGATATAATACCCAAGACATAAACAATTGAAAATTTTTTTTTTAAATATAACTCTGAATATCGCGAGAAATAAGAGTCCGCATGATCTGAGCAAGGAACTTAGTCGAGAAATAGTAAAAAGCTACCTTTATGGAAATTTTCAGAAGGAATAATGTGATTTTACTTGAGTTATCGTTTGTCATATAAAATCAATTTTTCTTACATAATGATTTTTTTTCAATCATAGAAAAATAAAATGTCTTAAACATTTTCAGAATAATCTTCTCCGATGTCCTAATTACTTAATTTCTTTTCGAAAACTTTCCATCATATATGTCAAAGAAATCACCGTTGAAACAAAAAATTACGTTTCCGTGTATAACGAAAGAATGGAAACACCTTATCCAAAATTTAGAGTGGTAAAAGATAGGTAATTGTATGCTCTTTCAGATGCATTTTCACTGGATCGATGGTATTATTTCTAACGTATCAAAAAGACGAAAAACTAAAAGCCAATAATCGAAAAATCGCTACAAAACAAAAAAATCCGAAAAACTGCAAAAGTTATTATTGTGCCCCCCTCGTTTAAAAAAAAAGTAAACAAAATGAGCCCTGAAGCATTAAATGTTACCGTGGATAACTCGAGATATGCATGCACACACACACACACACACATACACATCCATTCGAACATTTTCTAAAAATAGCATATTTTGATTCCTAATGTCTCAACACATGTTTCAAACAATTTTAGCAAAAAAAAAATTTACTATCACAAAGCTTCCTCTTTGAGGAAGCAAAAGTATGGTTTTCATATTTTTAGCTGCTATTTTTGTCAAATAAAAATTATTTTACTTTCTAAAATTAAGTGTGCAGAAAAATCTGTCTTACAGAATGATATATTGTGTATTTGTAAAACATCAACAAAAATCTAGAGTGCATTCATCAAAAAATTCATCAGCAAATGCATTTTAAAATTATAAATAATAAAAATGAAATGAGGTATAAATATTTCATAATATAAAAAACAAGGATAATAAAAGATAGATTACCTACAAGTAGACTGTACAAAAAATCGTTAGTTGAGCGATGTTAACAGTCTTTCGAATTTTACTAGTGTTCGACTATACTATATTACTATATGTACTTAAAATGGATCTGAATTTAAAAGTTCATATTTTTATTTTAAATTTGAAAATTTTTAAATTTGAATTCATTATTTTTAAGAAAATTTTTTCAAATTTAAGTATCAAGTATGTATGTGCAATTTAAATTGCACGCGTGTCTATGCTAATATTGCCGGTCTGCGCATAATCGACGCTCTCAACGGTCACTTTACTCCTTGTATTTCTTCCTACGAGCAAAGTAGTTTCTCAATTTACCTGCAGTCTGACGAGAAAGAGAAAGACGAGGCAAAAAATCCTTGCCACTCGTTGGCTTGCTCCTTTTTCGTCTCGTACGAGTGTGCAGTAAGGAGCTGTTTTCCACTTTGAAATAATTAAGCGCTCGCTAAGTCTGTATTTAAAAAGTTCACGTCTTGCTCACTGATTTTTCATACTAATTCTGAGAAAATTGACGTTTAATAACAATTTGCTGGATTTTCGTAAACCAAGAGTGCAAATTTACAAGTTTCGGTAGAGTTCATAGCTTTCTTTTCGTGAACCTGCGTGTGTAGCAAAATTGCTTTTAATGTTTCTGAAAGCTGAAAAACGATTAAATTGTCTAGAGTTGAGAAATAAATAAAAATTTATATATCCCAAACGATTATTACAGATTACAGTGCTTCATAATTATTATTCACATCTCAGAACAATTTATCTTCGAACGTTTATCCAGTTATGGATTAATTCAATTAAAACGCGATTTTTCATCGAGCGGCCAGTTTCCGCGATTTTCACGTGATTCAATTCGATCCTCCGCGTCCACATCGGCTGTCGCTTTTTGTTTGTCCTTTCTCCGCTTTTCACCTAGGAAACAGCGAGATATTTACGAGGCTACTGCACTCGGGTATATCACACATACTACACATATACGCACAGATTGACGCATGCGAGAAAACTTTTACCGCGCCGAGATTTCGAAATACCTGCGCGCGCTCGCGCCTCTAAGTGTTTTTCCAATTTAATTATGATTCTTTTTTATTATTTACGGCGGCACAGATATCGCAAAGCCCGCGTTCTTTCGTTTCGAGGAAAAGGTCAAGTTAGTATTTAATAGAAAAAAGGAACTACCGCTTTTGATTTATCACTCGGTACGCGTAGAAAGTCGTAATTACCACGCAGCGATGAATCGGACACTTGGAGATTCAAATCGAGAGGTTTTCAAAGCTTTTTGTCGGAGATTTTTATTAGACGCACGCGTGGTATTTGCGCTTTATTTGCGTGGATCTCGAGTGCGAACGGAGAAAGTGACGTCTAAACTTTTACCTTCGACGGGCTCGCGCATTTTGCCGACGACTTTTTTGCACGTATAAAATTATGGTTTACGAGGCGACGGATTACAGAATTCTTTGTTTTTTTATATTTCGACTTTCATATTTGAATTTGGTTACTGCCTGTAAAATTTGTAATTCGAGACACTTCACAATTACCATGGGATATAAACAAAAAATGTACACTGTGAAAAGTATGTCGTAAAAATTTCATAACAAAAACTTTTTTCAAGTTAAGGTAAACTTGCATCTTACGCGTGATGATTTTTTCGGACTTTTTAATTTCATACACTATTCGATATCGTAAATGTTACGATAATATATTGTAACTGTTGCGATATATGTTGCGTCAGTTATGACATTATTTTCTCAGTCTTTAATAACACTGAACAACAATAATAAAAAATTTCAGTCACTGTGTTAATGTCATAATGTTATAACATTATAATGTCCCCGATAAAGATCATTAATAATTTCGTCCATCAAATGTATTTAAATTTTATTCTTCTGACTATAACTATGATAAATTTGTTAAAATGATATTTCAATGAGTAATTAAAACATTTTTATACATCTTTTGTGTCAATTTACTATAGAAGCTATATTTAGATTTATAATAATTATAATAATTTAGAAAATTTATAGATTTCATAAACCTTTATTCAAAACACATTTCTTTTTATATCCACAAAGTACTTCATATGTTTATCCACGAAAACTCTACCTTTTGAATTTCGAAATTAGTGTAAAAATTCTGGTTTTCCCATCTACTTTTTTGGAAGCAATGTAAACTTAGCACTGCTCAAAAGAAAAAATCCTGCTAGTTAAGGAGGTTCAGGCCATACAGTCCCAACTACAAGTTTTTTTGAGGCTACTTTTTTAATTCTTATTTCTATTAGTAATGTTGTGTTTATGAACTTCTATTGTTAAAGTTAAATAGAAAAATAAATTAAGTAATTAATTAATGAAACTTAATTATTGTTATCTGCATCTTAAACGAGTGTAAAATTAATTTTCGCACACTTTTGAAGAAATTATTCTCAACTTTAACATACAGCGCAAATTAATAATAGGACTTTAGTAACCTTTCAACATTTTACAAAAGATATTGATTATATTGCATATATAATACTTAAAACATGTGATAAATTATGATAACATTTGAAAAATATAAAAAATATTAGAAAAGCGGCTTACTTACAAAAATAGTTAGATCAACGCGTGTGAGTTTTTATTTGTATTCTATGCTATTTCTCAAAAACCGGATTACTAATTATTCTAAAAATTTGCATATGCCTTCTTGAAGACTTTAACTAAAATGTCTCAAAATTTCATAATGTTTCTCTGTTTTGAGTTGAGGTATGGATTAAGACGTGTGTATTTTCAACGAAAAAATGCTTCTCTCCATAAGAACGTATGTAATTATGATATCAAATATCTCCGAAACAATCTTCCTAATCTTCATAACTATTTAATATGTTATCATTTTAGTAGATATCTGCTAAATCTAAAAACTATAACATATTCTGTTCGTTTTGAATTTGGGTTCGAACCTCCTTAATCATCACAAAAAAGATTATATTTAACACAAAAAGCAATGTCAATCCTCCATTATACCTCACCCAAATCTCGACCAAAAAGAAACCCTATCTCAAATCTCGTTCGTCCTTATTCCCCACTTGCACAAAACCAACGCACTCAGAACATCTACAAAAACACACCGCTCCTCTACCCCAAAAAGAAAACGATCCACGATCCTCGATCCCGATGGCAAGTGGAGTGTCAAGAGAATAGGGCTGCTCCGCGCGCGGATTCCGACGGGCATGCCATATCCCGCGCGCTGGATGGAATACTTACAAGAAGTCGCGCGCATTCCGCGACGCTGCGCCTTTTTTTCCGCGTCTACGATTGGCCGGAACTGGGTCGCAAGTTCGCCGCGTGTTACGCGCGCGGACTCGCTGCGGAGGCGGCAAAAAAGGCGATGGGTGTAAAGTGCGCCGGATGATTAGTCGGGATGTTGCGTGGAAGAGGTTTGTTTTGTTGGGTTGATTGTTCGTTTTTTTGTTTGGCGTTGGTTGTTTTTGCGAAGGTGACACGCTGCTGGGGAGTTAGGGGAGTTTAGTAGAGCGTGGACATACTTTTGAGGAATGTGTTTTTTTTTAATGAATTTTTTGAGTGGAATGTTATCGGACTCATATTATGATTCTACAAAGTAAGATGAGTTCGTAAGATTAGAATAAATATTTTCTATTATTGGTATTGTATGAATTGAAAGCTGCTTAACTTGAAATAAGTATAAAAAAATGCTTTATTATTATTAAAAAAAATAAGATCAGTTTCAATAAAAATTATGTTGTTATACTTGGTTAACAATCTCCTTCTAACAGTTGCACATTTTCTCAGTCAAGATAAAAATTACCGTAAAAAACATAGTAAATATGAGAAATTCTGCCTTAGTAGGGAAAGCTACTTTGATCCACAGTAAAATTTATATTTATTAACGGTAAAAATTGCACAATGAATAACATTAATTTTTACAATTTATCAGGGTAACTTTTTGCTTCCTTCTAAACGAAGCTTTATAATAGTAAAAAAAAGTTTTCTTAAAAAGTATTAGAATAAAGAAATTCACATTGGAAAAATGTATTTAGTTTGAGGAAGCTAAGTGCCGAATTGTCAGCGGTTTATATTACGTCAGAATGTCCCAGGTTTATAATGACTTACCAGTAAACTTTTATCAGTACTTCTCTCAATTGTAAAATTATTATCGCAACTGTAAAGTTCAATTTCTATGTAAAGAAAAATTGATTCTGGTCTTTAAAATTCTGATTTGTTAAGTTTATGCTAATGAATGTTTCAAAGAAACTAATTTATTTATACTATGTATGTGCAATTTAAATTGCACACAGGTCTATACAATAATATCGCCGTTCTGCTCATAATCGTCGCTCCCAGCGATCACTTCAATCCCGTACCTCTTACAAAGTAATTTCTCAATTTACCTGCAAAAAGCTTCTAGCAGCACATATTTCTAGCATTTCAGAGCACGATAAACATGCATCTCAATTCAGACCACAATAATAACAGCCATCAATATTCAATTAAACCCCCAAAGCCATTCCATACCTCTCTTCTTAAAACATCCGTCATTTTCCCAACAATGTTTTCTCCGTCCAGTACCCAGTAGCTGAAAAGCATCCACACTGAAATTAGCGTAAAAGCGGGGACGACGGCGACACTCGGGGCCGAAATGTAGGTATCAGGGGCGCCGCGATATGAAATCGTGGAAACGGGCGAGATGAAAGAATCAAGAACAGTAGCGCCCGGTGGTCTGTTTTTTTTTGCGCGGGCCTTTTTGCTTTATTAAAAATGCGCGAGGTGATTGAACTAGTTGTCGTCGGTGTTGCGACATAGTTCTGCTGGGTTTCTTTTCTGGTGCTACTGGCGAAATGATAATTATACCGCTCAGGAGTCTTGGAGTTATTACGCGTTTGGTTGGGTGTAATTTGGGCCCTGCGGGTTGATATCGTTGTTGCGTTTCTCAAGTTTTTTATTAAATGCGTGTTATTTTATTGTCGAGGTCGTTTTGGGTTTAAATGCATTTTTTTGTTAGAGTGAATGAGAAAAATGTAATTATTGTTACTTAATTGTATATCTTTTTGAATTGCTGTAATATTTCTCTGGTGGAAATGAAACGGGTTTCGTAGGCTTTTTTGTTATAAGTATTATTTTGCATACTTGTAATAGTCTTTTGCTAATAAAAGAAATATTATTGATTACAAAAAAATACAAATGCATATTTCCCAAGCTTATATTTTATCCAAATAACCCGTTATTTATCTTGAAATAATCCACGTTTCGACACGACATGAGTTTCAGCAATATAAATATAATAACTAAGTATTCAATTATCTTCCAAAAAGTCTAATATTTAACGTTTATCATATTTTCTCTATTGAAATGTGTTTATAAAATTAGTCACCACCTGCTAAGAAAACCATTTCGTTTTCTACAATGTCTACATTACCCAATGACAAATCCAACGTCCGCGTACTTTCCAAACACTAAACGTCCATCGGCCCGCGTATTAACGCACACTTGGACCCTATAAAAAAGTCATCACCCACTCTAACTAACAAAAAATTTCTCCTCGGGTCGAAAACACTGATCGCCATGCGCAAATACACATCGTGTATTTCGTAACCCCATCAAAGCGCAAAGTGTGGAGTCGTTCCATTTTCGGGGGCGTATAGAAATCGGATTGTATAACGCTCCATACCTACCTATAGTCACCTGTGGAGATTTAAATTCACGACGTGGCGACGCACTTTTTATTATTACGCATCCATGTGTTTGCTTGGTATGTTCGTGTGCACGTGCTTGTACCGGCGTATACCTCTTTCTCTTCCTATTTACATAAAAGCACACGTATTGGTGGGTGTAGTGTAATTGGTATTTGATGTAAAATAATTATTTTTCTTTCTTTCTTGCAAATAAGGAATTATATCTGTAACTTCCCAAAATAACCACTTAAATCCACTTTTTTAAATGTTGAAATTTTAGTGTTTTTGGTATCTATGCATAGTATACTTTTGCATAAAAAGTCAAATGTTTATCTATTATTCTACTTTTTTTTTCATTATCTATGCTTGTCTTTGGCATAGGTTTAAATGGCAATTGAAAAAAATCAAACCTCAATATTTATGAACACTTTTAAAAGTAGACTAAAGCAGTTATTTCTAGAAGCCGCAGATATTTTACCTGAATTTATTGTCATATGAAAAACGAAGAAAGGTGAATATATAAAATAAAATATGTTAGTTTTTGTATATTGACTTTATTATTATCTTCTATATTTAGTACCTATTACTAACAATTATTCTAAATAATATAATACTAAATAGTTACTCTTTTGTATTTTGTAATAAAGAAATAAAACAAATTTTTGAAAATGTGTATCAAGTCAAAATATATTTTATATTTATATATATTTGTCGAATAAATATTGAGCAAAAACTGTTTGCTTATGAAAAATATAATATATAGTTTTGTACATTGTCTTTACAGTTTTTTGTTCTATAATTTGGGTCACACATCCATCGCGCCACGTTAGTCTTTCATAAACTTGAATAACTTAATAATCTTGAAAAAAAAGCATTTAAAACAATGACTAACCCAAATAAAAAATGTAAATATTTCATAAAACAAAAAGAATATCAGATCCCAAAACTCATCCTTCACCACTCAACACACACTCGTAAACATCCTCCGATTATTTCGCACAATCTCACATACTATCACGCACGCGTTCAACAAACCCACACACAAACACACACACACACACACACACACCCGCGTGCGAATTGAATTGGTCAGTGGGCTAGTGGGCTTTTATCGATCGCGCGCGAGAGTCGTAAAGCAGAGGCCTCTCCTATAAAGCCGCGGCCGGCGCGGCTCATTCTCATTCGGGCGTTATGCTAATTGCGGTGTATAACGGCCTCGGTGCCGTTACACGCGCCTGCAGCTGCCCAAATCACGCACTGACCCCGTCCCGAGCGAACAGCTGTGCCGCGCTGTGCTCCACCTATGCCGAGTGGTAGACACGTGCATCGGGATTTTAATGAATGGGATATAAAGACACAGTATAGTATTGGTTAATTGAATGATTTATGAGTGATGTTTTAATCTGTGGGATTGTTAGCGTTAGAAAATGTAGCGTGATAAATCGATTTTGTACAGGGTTTTGTAATGTTATAATGTCTTTTTATAGTGTGTATGGAGGTGTCTGGCTACTGTTTTGCTCATTTGTAATCTTGTATCAGATTGCGTTAAGAGAGTTTTAAAGTGCCTGGGCATTATGAAGATTTTTGACCCACATTGGTCTGAAAGTGCTGCGGAGTGATTAATTCGATTGCATTATTTGGAGAAAGAGTGTATAGCGTCGATTAATCACCGAGTGATTCTCCGGCGACGCGTTGCTTGCATAGTACGTGACTGAGATTGGCTGCAAATTGATTTTACGATGCTACTTTATGATTAGATTCTTAAGTTGATGGAGATCAGGGTGATTCATACGGAATTATACATGCTTTTTACACATTTTAAATTGATGATTCTAAATTTAGACATGTTATTGTTTGTTTTTATTAATTGTAAGATTATGTTTCATTCATTACCTTTCCATTTATTACTGACTTTTACGCTGTACGAAAGAACTTGTATGCGAGAACGAGGTCAATTTGTGCACTTTTCTTTTATGATTATTGTATTCTATAATTTTCGTAAAATTTATATTTATAAATGTTTGCTTAAATACTTTTTCAATTTTTTTGTTTTCTTAAACCTGTATTAGGACTAACATTAATGTTTTATTAAATATCACGGTATAATTTATTCAACTTTAAAATACTTAGCAACATAAATGCAAATAATCATAACATTCAAGTATTTGAATACATGAAACCGTTGTTTGTTGTACAAATCAGTCCTACATAATATAATTGATTTATCAAAAATTAGATTGAAGATCATTTTGATGTATTTCAATGCATACCAAGCGTTAAAATCTTGATAAGTCAAAACTCTATCAAGAAAAAAATTCAAGAATCTTCAGAATCATTGAAAACCATGATTTGATAACTTAATTATTATATTCTTTAAACATGTCATTAAATAATTAAATTATAAATAAAAAAAAGAAATTATATAACATTTGGACTAACAATAATCGTAACATACAAGTTAGCCATGTTCTCTTCTATATACTAAAAATCAGTTACTTGCCGACACCATATTCTTTAAACTATTTTAAACATGGCTACAAACGATTTCTGTTACCTGCAAGAAAAAAATCTATTCATAGAAACTACGAATTATCCTCCAGAAAAAAATATGGCAATTCGAAATTCTATGTTTTTGTAAAACCAACGTACAATTTGTCTGCGTGATTTTTATTATTGTATTATAGTTTCTCAACCTTTTTTAATAATTGTACAAAGTGCATAAAGAGTTTTTATTTTCATGTGTTTTACTTTGTATACAAAAATCAAACTAAAGAAATATTGAGTTATGGTAGTCTTGTTCTGGAGGTGCGATATGTTTACGATAAATGTATTTCCTTTTACAGGTAGCAGAAACCACTTGCATTTATATTCAAAATTATTCATGCTCGCGGCGAGTAACCGATTTTAAGAATGAGAATGCTTTCAGATGAACGGCACTTTTCCGGACGGAACTACTGCGGAACCAATAATAATCTTACAAAAGAAAGATAGAAGCTGAATCACAGCGTCACCATTGGTTCCAACGTGACTCCGCCAATATTCCTTCCGGAAAGTACCGTCCATCCGAGAGCACCCTGACAAAAACCGCGTTGTTGAATCCAAAGAAAACTAGCCCGTAAAAGAAAATAATCGATTCACAAGCACCGAACATCAAACTCCACGATCATCCTGACTAACAACTGCTTCTCTCTCTCTTGTCTTCCAGTAAATGATGTCGGAGCGTCGGACGAGCTCAGGCTGGTGGACGAGTCGATGGACGAGCTCCACGACGCCGAGATCTTCCAGGCGGTCGTCCAGTCGATGAGCGAGTGGGAGTGGAAGAAGCGCCGGGCCGGACATCGCAGCAAGCGCGAGGTGTCGCGCGTCTGCTACGAGGATGTCGGCTGCTTCGAGGACACCGGGCCCTTCAGCTATCTCGAGATGCTGCCCTCGCCGCCCAAGGACGTCGGCACGAGGTAGGCACGCGCGCGTGGAGATATATTGCTTTGTCGTATAATGTTGATTTGTACACGGAGAGAATTTTCTAATAAAAATTATAACGAAATTCAGGGTAAAAATTACCGTACGTGACTATAAAGTTGGGATACTCCTACTTTCTAGCACTTTTTACTGATATTTTACTATAAACTTTACCTCGTTGACTACAAATTTTATCGCACAGACTATAAATTTTACCGCACTGAATGGTAAAATTTGCCTGATTTGAGAAAAAGAAAACAGCTGATAAATGTAATATTAATGTGTAGAAATATACTTATTTAAATATATTTGTAATACTGCTATAACAATTGGAAGAAAATTCACATTTTTAAAAAATATTTCATACAAATTATATATCAATTTCATGGGTAACTTTATATGTTTCTTTATTCTATTAGTTTTCTCTAAGATTCATATAGGGAATTTTTACTCTACAACAGGCAAATTTTACCCTTCAGTACGGTAAAATCTATCGTAAATATGAATAAAAACTGCCGGAAAGTTAGAGTGTTCCAGATTTATAGTTATTCACGGTAATCTTTACTGCGATATTTCGTTATAATTTTTATTAGAGAATTCTCCCTGTGTACGTAGTTTTGGGCTGTCCGGAAATTTTCTTTTGAATAAGTATGGAAATGTTTGGTGGAAGATTTGGTTCGGAAACAGTGTGATTTGTATTGAAAATTATTATTTGACTTAGTTAAAGAATATTTTTGTAGTTGGTTAGAGAACATTTCTGGATGGCTCGGAAACATGTGCTAGCACACTGTGATACTGTGACGCTTTAAATTCAGACATTTTTTAAAAGAATTTATAAAAGAAATGTGTTTAAACGTGAAGTTAAAAATAAAATATTGTCGATAAAAAAAATTTAGTATGAAGTACTACTATTTCGTTATTTCGCAACATTTTATAATTATTCTTGTTTACACAATAGCCATGCTCTTCGTGACTGGTTCAGAATCTTTTTGATTTCTTTGTCAGATAAGCAAGTCGACGGGAATCATGGTCGCAAAGATTTTTTTAATGTTTTCGTTGTGACCATTATAACTGCTGATAGGATTACCATCTTAATTTTGTTTGCTAAGTTTCATTATTATATTTAATACATTTTTATTTAAATCTCCAAACAATGCATTTTTTTGAAGCGTCACGATAAGACAGCACTTTAGACAAGCAAAAAAGAAGTATTATTAGCCATTTATTCTAAAGTGGTCAACACTATGTACACGAAATATATACTCTTAATTGCGCTTATAAGTATGAAAGAGTAAAAAATGTGTGATTTTCTTGATAAGTATCAACAGTTCTTTGTCGATGTCCCTATTTTTCATTTATGGTCAAGTTCTTAATCCTTTTTCAGCAACTCTGCCATTATTGTTCCGACGATTGCTGAAATGGTTTGATTTGAAAAAAAGAAAATATTATTATCTTCAATAATGCAATCACTGAGGATGCACAGAATTATTTTTCAAACTGCCCAGTTTACGGGAATTGTCGAAATTTGAAAAAAAGACAATAAAGTTTTGTAGAAAAATATCTACGAATAAATAAATTTCTATTTGATCGAAAAATCCGTATGCACTTTGACAATTTTTCTTTGTTATAGAAGATGACAGTTTTTATTAATTGTGCTTTTCAAATCCCTTCGTTTAAACAAAGACTTACTATCCATCACGGTGAAAAAAATTATTTTTTGTTGTAAAAAGAAAAATAGAAAATCATTTTTTCTTCTAAAATTTTAGAGAGACAAATCACTAAAGAATACTTATCAGTTTTGTCTATCCAAGGTAAAGTTCCCGCTTAAAATAAAAAAGGATTATAAAAGGCAGAAAAAGATTTTAAAAAAATGTTAAATTATTCTTCTGGTGCTTTTTACACTTTTACGAGGAGATGAATATTTATCACCGAGTGAGAACTGTGTTTTTGACGAGTGTAGTGTTAATTTGAAAGCGGTTTGTTCCGACCTAAAAAATATACAAAAACTGTTTTGAAAGTATTAGGTAGCCTTCGATTAACATTTAAAAGTATATGCATAGAAAAATGACTTATTACGTATATGCAAAAGTTACTTTGTATTTTATGGCTACTTTTCCATAAACAAGGTTACATGTTAATTATTAATATACAGTAAAGTAAAGCTCTTTGAGCAGAAAGACTGTGTCATGTATTTTAAACGTATTAACAAACAATAAATAACTAAAATGTTTAAATTTACTAATTAACGTCGATGAAGATACTATGAAAAGCCCGGATAGATTGAGTGAGACGTTTTTATAGCTTGACATCGGTTCATCTAACTGTACTTAACCGCTCGAAGCGTAATAAAGATTGCAGTTTACGAGTTAAATTACCGCAAATAATGTAAATATCTAATGAAAATTTGTTTTCAAAAAATACCTTCGGTTTTCTGTGAACTCCAGGTTAAAAGTGGATTTAAAACAGTTGCACACGCAACATATTATGTAACTAATGCGAGTTACGACTCAAATAATTGCTATGATAAAATCTAACTAACCACATTAACTGTCAGAATAATTGCATGTTGTCTGCAAATTCATGTATTCAGTTCAGTTTTTCGAGAATTAAATTTCATGAAATATGATGGTCTTACATGAGTGATTCAAAAACGCAAATTTGTGTCTCGGTTCTATAACTTTTTGATTTTAATAGCCAGACTAAGTTTATTAGATTGCAAATAGTTTTTCATTTTATGCACTAATAAAAAGCACAAAAATCTCATATTTCGAGTCGACCCGTTCCTCATTTAGTATCATATCATAAACTCTGTGGATAATACCGAACAATTTTTATCTCATAAAAAGTTTTATAAGTAGTTTTACAATTTTCTAGTTCCAGACTACTCTTTGATAAAAAACAATATGTGAAAAGGTAATGGCCTTTATCAAAATTCGTCTCTCTTAAGTCTTCTTTTTAGAAAAATTACACTTAATAGTCTATTATTTCCTAATATAATTAATATAATTATTTCCAAAAAAGGAATTAATCTATGAAAAATTATTACCTACATACCTCAAATTGCCATGCCGTTTACATAAAATTGGGTGATTTCAAAATAATATGAAACCAACTGTTTCATTATATATTGAGATATATAAATATATTAAATTAAGATATATAGATAATATAAAATTAAACTATTTAAAAAAAAAACGGTTTTATGGGTCATAATGTTCATATTTCCAGCATTTTAAGGTTGCATTACTATACATAAATTTCGACATATATGATAAAATAGCGCGTAAAAAAGATTTAAAATTTAATTCTGCTTAAATAAATTTAAAAAGAATTTAGAGGATGCCCACGAAATATGGAATTTCTGCCCTCTGGCAAAATATATAAAATGTATACTATCAGTTAGGGTCAAAAGAGGCCTTAATTTACGACAAATTTAACTTTTGTAGTATCGGAGAACGTTAAAAACCGTAAGTCTTCGTCAACACATGGAACTAGTAGCATATATGGATATCGAAAGACGCTTTATTCTGAGCATATGTTGATTTAGTTTTTTCAACTTTCCCTAAAGCTAAAAAGGTTGAGTTTTTTTAATTGAATAATTTATTAAGCTGTTTACAATAATAAAGCTCTTATAGGATCTTCTCAAGCATAGAAGAAACTGATAACGGACATTCTATATAACTATTTTATTATACCATACTATACAATACAATCTAATCCTTTGATTCCGCTATTTATTCAAAACCGCAAAAGCAACCAATTCACACGCTTCCAGACAATCGCCCATATCCAAAACTGATTAACCCTTAATAAAACAAAATCCTCAAAAATCATATTATAAATATACAATCGAAACGGTACATTATCAAACAATACGCCTTAACACGATGCAAATCGCTCGATTTCCCAGATTCTTCGTGTACGGCAGCCGCAAGGCGCGCTCCGTCCCGATGGAGGTGCCGGCCGAGAACATCAGCGACAAGGCGAACAACGCCATAGACCCGGAGCTCCCCACCAAAGTCATCGTCCACGGCTTCGGCTCGAGCTGCGACCACGTCTGGGTCTACGAGATGCGCTCGGCCCTCATGGCCGTCATCGAGTGCAACATAGGTGAGAGCCCCTCGGCGCAACGCACCGTTAGACCTCTGAATATCGTACCTCCCGGGGCTTTGACCCGAAATCGAGTGTATGAAAGAAAAAAGAATGAGAATTGAGAAATATAGAGATATACGGTGGGATTAAATGAAAATTTATCGCTCGGTTAACCGCAATTTATTTTACGACAGCTGCGTAAAGAGCGTTTTGTGGATGTAGATAATTTATTTTAGTGGAGTTCTCTTTTTTTGTGTTTCTAATACATAGCGGCGATTATTTTCATTTTGATACGCTCCAATTGAAGCTCGCCAAGCGAGAGAACCCAATTCGCAGGCCAATTAGCGGCCATACAAATGCAAATTTCAGCCTCGTCACAATGGCCCGCAACGAAACTCGAAGAGCGGCTTTATTCTTGGGTAATTGTATCATTAACCGGGTCGGGCTGAATGATTGCGTTTTTTGAGGTACTTTTTTCAATTGCCAAATTGTACATTTTACGATGTAAACTTTGTATTTAAACCGATATTTGGCTGCTAAGTGTAAGAACAAAAACACACCGACGGATACATTAACACTGTGCATACATTTTCTTGAAGACATATTAATTTTATCTTTACATTTGTGTAATCTTTAAAGAAAATAAGAATGTTAAATATATTGTTTATTGCATATCGATGGCCCTTACGAACACTAGAACATTTGGCGATTTTCTGCAGAATGATTTTTTCAGGCTACTTTTATGTATTCGGGTAGCCTGATTTTCTTGGTTAAACCGATAATTCTTTGAATACTAAATGGGTCGAGATATTATCAGTATAACTTTAATTTACATATTCTATACGAAAAGTGCTAGTCTTCGTGACAGAATTGCGAAATGTGCTAGTTTTCGTGGGGGAACAGCGAATTGTGCTAGTCTTCGTGGGAGATTTCCAAATGTGCTACTCTTTGTGGTTAATGCTGAAATGTGCCACTATTTGTGGCAGTTTGAACTAGGCTAGTCTTCGCAAGAGCTGTCGATATTAGATAAACAACATTTTGTCATATTTTTCTTTTAGACATTAACGTATTGAAATCTTTAAAATATACAGTGTAAAATATTTTGTAAAAGGTATAGAATTTTAAATATCTAAAAAGTTTATAATATTCTGTTCTCTTCAGTTTAGTATATAATAAATTATCAGTAAAACTTTGAAACACATGATATAAAAAAATACTGAATTTAGCAAAAGAATGCATTTACTTACATTCATTTTAAGAAGGCAGTAAATTTAAACTGTAAATTTACAAAAATACAGTTCCAGGTTTAATTACTGTTCAGTAAAAATTCCATTAAATTATCTCATATATTATTTAAGTTATATAATGTAATACGAATTTTAAAAAATACATAATTACATGGTATGACAACACTTACCAAGTCAATTTACTAAATAATAGTAATTAATATTAATGCTAGTACCTACTTGATGTAAATTACTCAAATTATAGTGATAGAAATACCGTGTTTTTTACATGTTATTTTTTGCTGAGAATTTGTTTCCTTCAAGATTCATGACCTGAAAATTTGTGAAAATGTAGTCCGATATTAAATCATTAATATTCTGTAAAGTTATCATTCATTTATGTTATATTGTTTTCAATTAACTAGGGTAGAGTCGGATATAATGAGACAGCAAAAAGAAATGACTTGAGTATTTTTATGACAGCATTATTTAAACAAAAACAATATCGCATTACATTCTGACTATCCAAAGAATCGGAAAGAATACTACCGTGTATTATTTTTGGCGTTAAGTACTGAATCAGAATAAAAATTTGTAATTTACTTTTTACCCCAAAATTAGCGTTTTCTTAAAACGTTGAGGTATATAAAGAGACTCATATTTACTGTCTGTGCCATAGCTTTGTTTAAACTTGACCAAATTAAATTTTAGAAAAAGGAAAATAAAGTTAGAACAAAAAGATAAAAATACAGCATAATACTGATCTCGATAATTAATCAAAAATATATAATTGCTACCAGATTTAAAGAAAAATAATTTCATGAATTTCATATCTTAGAAAATAGCTCAAAAATCGCTCCATTAACTTTGTTATTCAATTTTGACGCGAGTTTCAAGCTATACCTTAAACATAAGGCGTATATTACTTTGTAACATATATAATAATAAATGAAGTAGCAACCCGAAACGTGGTGCCACTTCAGAAACTAGTTATTGCAACTGTACTATTATACACCGTGTCTCATTATGCTCCAATATATATCCTATAACAAATATACAGCAATCACGCCCGTTTCGGTATCTCAACAAATCATTTTACCACATATTTGAACAAAGCAATAATGTACCTTCATCGGAAAAAGTTCATAATTTAAAAAAATGACTATACAAAATGAATTTAATTTCTAAAATTATGATTCAATTCACAGAGCATATTATCATCTAAACACATGCACACCCACACGGACACACGCTAAAAATTAATTTTATCCCCAATAATCCAATCTACAAATCAAAATTCCTACCACATCCCAAACCACTTACCCCCATAACCACACAAATCTCAACCTAACCAAGAACCACTAAGCCACTTTTTCTCACCTCCTCCTTCATTTCGACCAACTCCCCGTTAACGCACGATCTTCCCCTTTGCGCAGTGTGCGTGGACTGGGGCCCGGGCAGCGCGGTGCCGAACTACGTGCGCGCCGCGGCCAACACTCGGCTGGTTGGCCGCCAACTGGCCAAACTCGTGCGCAGCCTCAACGTGCCCCTCGACAAGATACACATGATCGGCTTCAGTCTGGGCGCCCACGTAGCGGGATTCGCAGGCGCGGAGCTGGGAAACGTGTCCAGGATCACCGGTAAGATTTTATATGTTCTTATGTACGTTTTGTTTGACTGTTTTAAACGTTTTCTTATTTCTTAGTAATTGACAGAGTCATTTTGGATACGTATGGAAATGTCCTTTTGGATATTGCTAAGGTATGAGGAAGTGTATAAGGAAGAATGTATGAATATTATGTCCCCGAGCGAATCCGATAATTCAGTGGGGTACACATAGGTTGGGTTTGGGATTAAACACTTCTATACACAGGTGGTAGGAATGTCCCGTAAAAAGACATTTGGCATCTGTCTGGATTGGTAGATGAGTATGAAAAAAGAAAAGGTGAAAAATAAAATTTTAAAGACGAGTATTTACAAGAATTATTAAGGAGTGAAAAGTAAAAATATATTTTATTAAATATTTTCTTTCGTTATTTTTTGTATTTTTCATTAATTAGCTGATAATAATATCTTTATGCTAATTACACTTTATGATTTGAAGTTTTTATGAAAATGTGACAGAGCAATAAGATAAATAAAATGTTAAGAAGTGCGAAAAATGTGAATTTTATTCTTAATATTTATAATATATGTTATCACATTGTTTATTACAGCAAAATCTACTATTCAATATTAATTTACAAACATTTCATTATTTTTTCTTCACGTTTCTTACATTTTTATTTTATTTCGTTTTCACATAATTATGAAAAAAATTATTTGTTTGATATTACAAAATGAAAAACAAATGTATAAATGAGGAAAATTGGCAAACTGTGAGAGGAATTGTTAAAAAAATGTATACAAATGATGTACACTATCTTTATATCTTTATAAATTTTCTCACATTTCATATTTCAACTAGGGTTGATTAGCTCGTAATATGATAAAACGAAAAATAATAGGTTAATGAGATTCATTGCTTCGTGAAGAACTTAATATGTTGCAATTGTAGTACATTAATAAGATAATTTTTCATGATGTGTTATCTGCCTGAGTTAAGATTTTATAAATCCTGTACGTGCGTCGTCTCACCGGTCTCGGGAGAAACTACTTACAGTAGATAATATCAAAGGTTGGTGGGACAACCTGTATACGAATTTCTAAACATTTTAAACTCTCATACATAATAATTGTATGATTCACCATTTCTTAATGGGAACATAAATATCAAACATATCATCTAGATTCTCTTTAATTATTGAAACAAAAGTTAAAATTAATAAAAAAATCAATAGCACTAATCATAATTTTTCTTCATAATGCATCCTCACATGAAAATCTAAAAACTACATCCTATTAACAGATCACATACGAAGATTGCAAACACCATCTCAATATACTTCCCGGTAAAAATCAAAAGCACTAATCACAATTTCCCTTTAAAACCAAGCTCCAGATAAAAATCTGAGCACTGCATCGCATATTAATAGATCTCAGACAAAGATTTCTAAACATCTCGCGTAGTTTTCGAAACTTTCTACGAACAAAAAAGGAAGAAAGAAACAGGAGCGCGGCATCGCGATCCATCGCATCGTTTCCTCAAAATCCGGCGCAGAGAAAACTCAGAGATTTTTCTCTCTTGGCGTTACGCCACACGAGAAAGAATCCCTGATCGCGAGCAATTTGTATGTACATGTACGAGCAAGCGCTCGGGATCGCTCGAGCGCGATAATAAACTCAAGGCGGAAAAGTCCGTCGATCGCGGGCTGCACAGCTGATCCCTGCAGTTCGTTCAACTCGATGTTTGCTAATAAAGTCAATGGGAATGGCGCGCGTCGTTGAGGTGGGAAATTAATTATGACTTGAAACAGGTGGAGATAGATTGTGATTTATTGTGCTGCTGATGGGTGCTTTGACCTTAGTGGATGTTTTCAGATATTTTGATTGGTTTGGAAAACGGTAAATTGTGTAGGTTTTCTTGCGTATCATTATTTGTGAAATAGATCCTTATTAATGATCAATTTATTAATCTGTGTGTTATAATAATTAAAATTTTTGCATGTAAGATAATGTTTTTTTGTAAATTAACATAGCATTTAGTTTTCTCGCATAACATTGCCATTGTAAATAATTTTATATTATTATGAATAGGTACATCCTTGGTTTTTTATTTCATATCTACATACCATTTGAAATACATACGATTGCTCAATATAGATCTAATAAGGTGGTATTTTTAAGCTACTAATAAAAGATACACTTATTTTTACCAACGACATTAGCATATTTAAAAGGTGTCTCATTAATGTACCCTAAATACCCTGCTTAAAATATAATTGGTTCAACAATAATTCAGTTTGAATTGAATTAACTTATAATTACACATGTCTGTATGATACATTGACGTATAAAAAGCATGGCACTCAATTTATTTGTCAACTAAAAATCTTAGAATAATAATACTATATTAAATCTTACCGATTTTTACTTAATATAATACACAGAAAGAATTTTGCAAAAAAATTACCATTGAAAGCATAGTACATATATCATCCTCACTTTACGAAAAAATTGCGCCCTTATAAATAATAGTAACAATTAACGTTATTCATCAAACTATTTTTCGTACGTAGAGTAAATTTTACTGTGAATTACAGCAATTTCTTCCATTGTTAAGTTATAAATGTTTCAGTTTTTTATCAGTGTAATTTTCCATGTAAAGTCAGAATGACGTTTACTATGATTTTTCCGATAATTTTTATCTAAATATTATGTTCATGTAAACATCAAACGCAATGCTATTCTTATGTCAGAAAAATGCCATTCAAGAAAAAAAAATTAGTGACCTAACGGAATGCTATTATCGAAAGATAACTAAAACCACGTGCAAAAAGATACTAACATCGTGCTCGCAATTATTCTTATGCATTCTTTCTCATGCAAAGTTTCACATACCTCAGATTTGCCCATATAACCTTAGCGATTACACCCATTCATTGTAAAAAAGTACACAGCTCAGCTACCTTTCCAACTTACCACACAAAAGAACAACAATTCCAAGCGAGCGTAATAAAAACTGCGCGTCAACAAAAACATCAAGCCGCGCAGATTAGATTGCTGCAAAACTCCTCCCTTTCTGCGACTCGGCACGTATGCGTAAAGGTGAAAGACTGCACGTTAACGAGAAAAACGGTTGCAAGGTCGACCGGTCGCCCGGTCGTTTCCATAGTTTTCGAGCCTCTGGAAATGGCGTGACTAGGTATGTACGGGTGAAACCTCTCGTCGATTGTGCCTATCGGCGAGCGTTTATTAACAGGTTCTTGCGCTGCGAAACAAAGTAACGAGTATGCGTTTGTGTACTAGTCTGCTAGTAGTTGACCTAGGGATTTGGAAGAGCTGCATGCGCAAAGCGAGGTTGAGGTGCATACGTGCGCTTTAATGAGTGGTGTGAGTTTTAGGAGTGTAGGTTTTTGAGCGAAAAATGTCAAGGAAAAAATTGAAAGATAATGATTGTGTGTAGGTGAAATCAAAAAGATGTAGTGAAAGTACAAATTGCTAATGATACTAATGGAAGCATAACAAGTAGAAATGAGTTTTCTATTATTGTCAGTGTCTAAATGTTTTCACTCGTTGATTAGTGCTTTTGCATATCACGAAATGGAATAACGTGGGTGCCTCTCTAAGACCTACTTTCTATGAAAAAGAAGTTTGTAACAAGTAAATACAATGGAATTTCACTAATTTGAAAAACTCACTGTGTAATTTGAATTTTGTTCGGACAGTTAAATTAGCATTTAACCTATCAATGTAATGCTTATCCGTTTACAATTCAACAACTTTTGAAGCTCTGCCTGCTAATTAAATCAAAATACCATTTATCATTTATAATAATTATATTATAATCGAAATTAGTTTTGAGTTTTTGCACTCAACACATCGTGTGTGCCCTGCAGCAATGGATTATTTAAAAAATTATTTAAATTTTAGCACTATGAAGTTGTGCATATGTAAACTTTTTGCACAATGAAAGCTACGCATATCCCAAATTCTGTCTCGTGGAAGTAATTGTAGTATTAAAATTCTAAATAGAATCCATTGTAATTCAATCTTATTTAATTTTTTAGGGCTCATTGTGTTGTTTTTTTCTTTAACGATGGGGGACAAGAATAATTTTTTTTCGATTGATACGTCTGTGTTGTACCAATTATTCAATATTTAAGTATTAGTGTTTTTTTTTATATTACAGGTAATATGATAATTTCAAAGATCCATCAATCGTTCTTTTGAAACAATATTTTTAATTTACTATATTTTGAGATCACTATTGCTTCTTCAAACAGGAAGCTTAGAGCTGGTAATAACATTTTTCGAAAAACCATGTTAAAAAAAATACACTACAATACTAGATTTACTCTAATAGATACCCACAGGAGAAAGAAAAAGGAACAAATACACTATTTTTGGAAAATGTCTCTATGGTACATCTTATAATTCTTTCGTACTTATGAAGTACTATATTATAACGAAGCGCAAAATATTTTTAGTGCAGTAATTGTTGGATTACCCGTTATTCTGTTACACTTAGTCCATGTTCTCTTTAAAATAGACTATATCTAAGAAACTAGTGACAAAAATCTTTCAAAAGAATTTCTAATACAATTATCAACTTTATTAAAAGAGCTATAGCCATTTTACATAATCAAATTAGAAAGAATAATTATTCACACTGGAACAATTAATACGTTTGTGAAATAAATCGTCAGCAATTTTTTACATCAGTCTAAAAAATTGTAACCTAAATCTTCGCCAACTACAATATCTCTGTCCATTCTATTCAACCAGCATCCTTATCTTCTATTATCATCCCAGGTCTGGACCCGGCGGGACCGCTGTTCGAGGCGCAGGATCCCCGTGCGCGCCTCGACGAGACCGACGCTCAATTCGTCGACGTGATCCACAGCAACGGCGAGCAGCTGATCCTCGGTGGCCTCGGCTCCTGGCAGCCCATGGGCGACGTCGACTTCTATCCCAATGGCGGGCGCATGCAGACCGGCTGCTCGAATCTCTTCGTCGGCGCCTTTAGCGACATCATCTGGGGTAAATTTACTCGACGATTTCTTTGCGAATGGATACATGGTGTATGGTGCATGTGGAATAATTGTTGTTTGTACAAATTGAGTTTTGAGGGATTTGAGGGGAGAATTGTTTGCGTGGAACTGGAAAAATAATTGCACTGTCGTGGCAAGAGAAAGGCTTTGTAAATCTTGATGTGTTCATTAATATGTATTATTTATCAATGTATATAATTACTTCACTGAATAAAAAATTAGTTAAATCTAAATAAACGTTTCCTTGAATCGTACTAAGAAAAGATTTACTTAAATAAAGTAAATATTTATTGAATTGATGAATACCAGTCTAAACATAATTAAATATTTACTATTATCAAATAAATCTTTTCTTAGTACGATTCAAGGAAACGTTTACTTAGATTAAACAATTTTTTTTTCAGTGTTGAAATTAAGTCCAATGTTTACAAGAATATGTTTTGTATATAAATCTACATATAAGAGAATTCTTTAAAAAAATTCTTTTTATCTTTCAAATTAATTTTCGAAGTTTATGAAGGACTTTCTTTTCGTATGAACTATTTTGTGTACAAGAACCAAGTTGTAAAAGTGTTGAATTATCATAGTCTTGTTCCGAGTGTGCATTACGAAAGTTACAATACAATCCACAAAGACTACAATAAGTAGATACTCAAGACCCAGTCACACCCATACAGATCGATTCAATTAAATTAAATTAGCTTTGCGTAACGATAAGTGAAAAAGCGAAAGCTCTCAATCACACCTTTCAAAACACACCTCGCACTCCATCGCCGTCGCCGCTACAAAAATCTCAAACGGATCTAAATTTCCATACCGCCGTCCAAAAGGAAAATCGTCACTCGAACCCATTCACCTGCCATACACGAAATCATCCAATCTATATACACACACCCACGCATGCTCACAAAAAAAAAACCCTACCAGTCAATCAATTCCTCACCCGCGTATACAACACCCAGCGGCGCTCGTAAACTCGAGCCGTAAATTTTCGACGGTAGCCGGTATATATACTTTTACGCCGATTTTACATCGCTTACGCATTAGTAAATATATATGTATATATACACACTGCCAGCAGGTACGTATATATACGTACACGCATCACTTTCTCGCTCGGAAGATCGATATGTGTCGCCTCGCGTCGATTAGAAAGCCGCGAGCTCTTCCTTCTCTGTATGTGTGTATGAATACACATACACACGTATATATGTATATGTATATGTCGTCGTTTCACTCGTATACTTACACACGCACGTGTCTTATACTCGTGCACCCACACGCGCCGCGGGCTCGCCGCGGTTCTTTTTCGCCTCTTTCCATCGCAGCTGTATATATATATGTCTCGAAAGTGGGTCGTACTTACACGCTTTAAGAAGGAGGAGGAGATATACCTGTATTTTTCGTCTGTCTCGCTCTTCTGGATTTCCTCGATGCCCCGTGTATGTGTGTGTGTGTGTGTGTATTGGATTTTCGCGCTGCTCTTCTTTGCATGGAGAAACGCGACACTGGCCGATGATGAGTTGTTTCTCTTAAAGACCGATTAGCCGATTCCTGCAGGTGGTGTGTGTTTGGCGAGGTCGTGCGGCAGTGGTTTTGCGGTGTTCTTGGTTGTAAAGAGGAGCTGATCATTTCGATTTCTAACGTGTGTATGCTAATTGCGCGGTTTGTGTGTTTGGATGGATGATGTGTTTCTGTGGGATTGGGAGATGGATTTTGGATTGTTGCGTTGGCGTTGATTCGTGTTGATTGGTGAATTATGGGTAGTGAAAATGTAAATTTTTACAATAATGTTGTGGAAGTATCTTTCTGCAAATATACTCAGGTTTCTTTAATTTTATCATGCAAATGATACGTGCAGTTAAATTATTATTTACAAATGATTTTAAATATAAGATAAATAATACGCTGCGGATGTACCTCGATAAATATTTATCCATTTGTACATTACACGGTCTTTTTTAACACTATACAGAATGTTATTCATTGCTAGTAGTATATATACATATATGTTGAGTATAAAAATGATTCTTCATAATGACAAAAAATATTGTGGCCTAGTTTATAAAAATATGAGTGTAGTTTAAATAGAAAGAATAAAAAGAAAGAAAAATATTATTAGATCATTAATGGCTGTCAGTATATCTGGATAATAGCAGAGTTGTATAAAAGCAAAAGGTGACGAGTAAGCGCTACTTATTATTAAATACATACATATAACAGTAATTGTTTTTAGCTTCTTATATTACTTGAAATTAGGATTCCATGATATATAAGTCTACATTGGAGTAAAAACCATAATTGGAACTATCATCGTATATTCTTATATAACTCTAGAATTACATATAATGAGTAAGATAATTGTCTATTTATATAAAGGATACTTCCATCAAGATCTTTGACTATCATTTCAACAATTTATTGTTGAGTAACTTTACTAAAAAAATCACGTGATAAATCACCAGATGTTTGAAGTTATATACATCACCTGAAGTAATTACTATATTTATCACTTGGTTATGTTGGCTGATTGATAGCTGATTATATTAGTTGATCTATTGCCTGATTTTGTCGGCTTATTAAATTACCTGATGTAATCATCTGATTTACCACCTAAAAATATCATTACAAAAAATAAATTTACAAAAAGTGTGAAACGTTAAAATACACAAATCTTACACCCAAAATGATTAAGGAATCGAATCTACCTTGAATTTTAAGCTTCTTCAAATTGACAGACTTCTTCAGATATACATAACTTGATGTTTTTTTAATATTCTTTATTCAACACTTTTTATTCTAACGAAGTTATTAGGCACTGAAAGAAGAGAATCGCTCAGTTGGCGAGATTCTCGCCGAGCAACCAATGCAAAGTTTGGATGTCATAGTAACGACTCAGTATTGCTACCACAGCTATACTGTTATAGTTAAGAGAGCAATATATAGGCTGCAAACAAGAGAGACGATTACAATATATTTTTATTTTAATTACAATATTTAATACATCTATATGATTATAATCGGTTTTATATTTAAAGAATCTTTTAATATATGAAAATACAAAATGAAAATATTAAAAAAAAATCATAATATTAAGTTTTTACATCATCATTCTTAAATAATTTTTTAATAAATTATCTTTAAAAGATCATAAATATAGAATAATGAAGTACATTTTATATTTAAATATACAGTTAGTAAGTAAAAACTCTTAATTATTCATAGGTTATGCTTCGTTGAATAGAATAATATTGTACCTGATATATAGCTAGCAATTTGTCGAAAGAATTTTTCTTTGCAAATACATTAATGCGCGTTACAATGTTGCAGTTAATGTAAGGACAGAAAAATTGTGTGGCTACAATCATATTTCAAATCGATGAAATTCGGATAAATACCGCGTTGCCAAGGAGTACTTTGTTATGGTTATGGTTTTATCAAGTAACCAAATCAATTATTAAAAAATAACAACTTTTAAATTGTGTTTGATGAGCTATTCGAAGAAAAAAATTAAAAAAAAATTTTATACATTTAAATAACATATTGTTAACAACAATTGCAGAAATTAATGGTACATTTACTTCTATATACTTTAAAAACATTTTAATGCCAAAACTGTATACGTGAAGCTGTCACAGCAATTGGTATTACTCTAGGAGCTATACCGTTGTCAAGGTAACGAACAAAAATATATTCAGGATTATAATGGTAGGAGAGCGATTCTCTTTTTTCAGTGGATGATAAATCAGGTAACAAGCACATAACCCTATTAGGTAATCTTATAAAACGATTATTTCAGTTGATTTAGCACGTTAACGATTCGGATAATTTATCGGATGATTGTTCACCTGCTTATCACTAGATTTTTTTGTATGGAAACGATAAAGCAAATGGAAAATCGAAAGCAAGTTTCTTATTAAACAATATATTTAGTAACAATATTTTAATAAGATTTACATCAAATTTATACACAGTACTCTTAAATTATTATATCTAGAGAAAAACGATATGATTATTTTTTTCAATATTGACAACTTTTGCTGCAATTAATAATTCTTTTTTTGTACGATATAATTATCCACGTAATGATATTCATCATCTTTACAAACTTCCACGTTTAACAAAAAACTTACCCCTATCTCTAACAATCTATTAAAACAAAAAATCTTAGATGTTTCCCAACACAACAACAAAAAACGGTCCAACCATACTTTCCACACCCTCTCCATCATCCATCCAAAAATTTCCCAAAAAAGCCACTACATCCAAAATTTCCCCATTCCTTGTCTAATCACGTTTGTGCTATTTATTCAAATTGTAGTTTGTTAATTGAAAAACTAAAAGTTGGTATTAAAATAAGGATATTTTGAGAGCTTAAAAAGTATCTAACATTATTTCCTTTTCGAGAAAACTTCAGAACGCGAAAATTGGGGTTAGCTTTTCCGTTCCGAAGTTTTCTCGAGAAGGAAATAATGTTAGATACTTTTTAAGGTCTCAAAATATTCCTCATTTTAATGCCAATTGGGGCCAACTTTTAGTTTTTCAATTAACAAACTACAATTTGAATAAATAGCACAAACGTGATTAGACAAGGACAGATTATACGGACTCCTCTTAAATCTCCCTCCAAAACCACACCTCCCCCCTGTCCACAAACAAGCACATACAAACAATTAAACAAATCCCTCGTTTCGCCACGCAGCGAGTCCAGTGGAGGGGCGCTCGCTCTGCAACCACCGGCGCGCCTACAAGCTCTTCACCGACTCGATCAGTCCCAAGTGCCGCTTCCCCGCCTTCCCCTGCGAGCTCGGCTACGACGGCCTACTCAAGGGCGTCTGCTTCCCCTGCGGCACGCACCCGGGGGCCCCGTGCGGAGACATGGGATTCTACAGCGACAAGTCGCCCGCGAGGGGACAGCTGTTCCTGGTGACGAGGGACGAGGAGCCGTTCTGCGCTTTTCAGTATCAGGTGAGTTGGGAAGGGGATGTTGAATTGGGAAGATGTTAAGAAGTTTGGATAGTTATAAAGTGGGGAGGCTGGAATCTGGGTGGAAGATAAAATACTTTTTCTTATCAGGTTGTTTTCTTAAGCTGATTTGTTGAAAATGTTTAGGGAAGGTTGAGGGAAGGTTTTTTAAATGTGATGAACATTGATTATTAGATTTTTTTAATGAAATAATTGGCTGTAAACAGGTGTAGTTACAGAATTGACGGCAAGTTGAAAGTAAATGGCTATAAGGTTATTTTGGATACATATACTTGGACAATAAATATTATTATTGCATTTATTTATAGTGTCTTTCATTAGCAACAGATTGATTAATTTCTATTTGAAATGTATCAGTAGTAGCATCCAAGTTGCCACTGACATTTGAATTTCTAACAAGCCTGAATAGAAGTTGTGTCAAACTTAGAAAATAGAATGGCCAGTAGTAACAGACAAGATTTAACAGCCTAGTAAATTTCTAAGAAATCTTTGAAATTATGCAATTTTAGAATGATGATTGTGATAAACAATTTTGATATAAAAACAAATCAACGATTCTATATTATCTAGTTAGTTTTTGCTAGATTTGATTTTTAAATTAATTTAATTTTGTAAAAAAGGGTACAATCAGATAAGATAAGTAAATATACATTTGTTCGAAAACGTGAAAAATTTACTAACTCCAAAAACTTTTAGATGTAAAATTATTTTAGTCACCCAATCGGATTTTTATATCTATTGGGGATATAAATGTTTACACAGATCTAAAATATTACCTAATTTTTTTCAAAATTATATTTGTTTCGAAAAAATTGTGGAAAGTTAACGACACTTTAGTAAAGTGCCAAAAATACTCGGCAGAAACGAAAAAAATATAATTGTTTCATCAATTCAAGAGCTTTTATTTCAGCAACAAAGTCAAACAAAATTTCAAAATACGTATTTATTTTAAGAAAAACGTTTTCTATTGATAACAGGTGAAGGTTTACAACAGCAAGCACGAGAGACCCGTCAAGAGTTACGGTAAGCTGCAGGTAACTCTGATATCCGAGGGTGCGATGAACGAGACCTTCACGATGACGAAGAAGGATGACGAGGAATTGCTCGTCGGCGCCATACTGCAGAAGATCGTGGTGCCACATCCGGGACTATCTAATCTCGATGCCATAGAGGTGAATGATTATTAAATATCAGTATTGGAACGCTTACCAATTTTTTAAATTACTAAATAAAAATCGTTATTTCTTTACATATCATTGTTTATTATTAACGATGCTTAGGTAATAACATCGTTGCCCGCGTCGGGTTACCGTATATTACAAAAGAATTTTTTTAGTAAAATGCGTATGTTCCTATTAATATTGCACAATATTAGTTGTGTAACACAAGCGTATACTCAGGTCGTAATTTTCCCTGTAAAGTGTAGATAATGCAAACAGTGAATTTTTTACAGGTATTTTAATAGCTACGAAATGTTCTAGAAAACACAACTTATTTAGAGACTCTACATTATTCAATAAAATGCAGTATTTTATTGTAATTTATTAAATAAATATCAATTAAATACTTTTATAGATAAGAAAAATATTATTTATTATAGATACTTAATAATTTTAAATCTGAAACAGTATAAAGTAAATTTAACTCTTTATGATTTCCGTTTTTAACATCTTTAGCATTAGATATTATTTACTTTTCTTAATGCGTACATATCCTGTAATGCTTTCTGTATGTTAGATTATAAAAATTTATTTGAACCTACATGACTTTTGTAATATATAGATAGTATTTACACACTCTTCAAACCTGAGTAGAAGTGATAAGTATGTCACTGCTACTGATTAATAAAAAAAATCCCACTAATTAAGCAGTGAATATTCATTATACTTCGAATCTCGTTCATCGAGATTATGATATATACTACTCTCTCTTGTGGTGAACTACATAGTAATCATCTGGCACAAGATTCTCGTGTAATTGAACTTTACTTACATATAAGTTCGTTTAATTCTCAATTAATTTGCAATAAAAAGTTCATCCGTTATAAAACAGTAGAAGTATAGTAGATTTAACTAATTATGATTGGGAATTAATTTTCTAGTTAAGATTTAATATTAATAATAATATTTATAAATTTCATATAATTATTTAGTTTATTTTTTATAATTCACTACCTTTTTGTGCTTAATGTCGCGATGTTAAGCGTCACCTTAAAGGGACAAGTCACCGTTAGACCCTAAAAATATTCTATTTATGAGTCCATACAACTTTTTATATTTACAAGCAAACTGTCTGAAAATCTTTTTACTATAAATACTTGGTCATATCTTTAATTTCAGCACTGTAAAACCTCAAAATCTTAATCCTATATATCACAATAAATCTCTATTCGCAATACCATATTTGTTGGAAGGAATTTGCGATGTGCACGATTCTAGGTGACATGATGAGCAACAATTTTTTCGATGATTGATTGACTCTTTTTGACATGCACTAAAAATTAAGTAATACACTTTTTCGTTAACTTTCTTTTGCTTTTTTTTAAGAGATGCAAGAAATTTGTTAAAATATATTTATTAACAATTTTTAAATTATTTGCAGAAAGTTTGCTTTTAAGGTAGACTCATAAAAAAATCAACAAGTTCTTTAAGATTTAATGCTGTCTTGTCCCCTTAATTTATTTCGTGTGAGTGAAATAATAATCCTCGAAAGATTAATCTACGACTGTTTCTATCGACTACTACAATTGAAGAATGTCGCATATTCAATTATATAGTTTCTTTCTATTAACAATACACGTTTTAGCCTGCAAAAGTGATATATACCCGAAGCCATCCAAAACGTTGGCAAAACAACAAATTTTCCCTCGCAATATCCATCTATTCACTGTTCCACTTCTACAAATCAACAACTCTCTCCGCAGATAAAGTACACCGCGTACAGCGGTTGGATCTCCTCGGGCCTGGCGTCCTGGTCGGTGGACAAGCTCTCGGTGGTGGACAGCTACGGTGCCCTCTACTCGGTCTGCAAGCGCGGCCTCGTCCTCGAGTCCGGCCGGCCTGTCTACCTGCCGCTCTACCAGGGCGAGTGCAGTATACCGCCCGAGCCCGATGCAACTTCGACGGACGAGGAGGAGGAGGACGAGGACGAGACGAAGGAGGAAGGGGGAAAGCAGTCGCCGAGCATCGGGCCATTCACGAGGGATCAGAATTACGAGAGGAATGGTGGTGAGGAGAGCGAGGTTTTGAATATATAGATATAGTAGTAGTGTGCTTTGTTTGAAGGTATTTTGATTGGTTGTAGTGTAAATGTGAAGCTTATTGATTTTGACGTACAATTGTTATGTATGTATATGGATGCATGAATAGTATACGTGTGTAATTGTGTAAGTATAATTGTAATGTTTAAATTGAAATTTATAACTGTTCCTACCGTTAAATTGATATTTTTACGGTTTTTGGAATATGTCTATTCTGTTGATGAATGTATTCGTGTAAGCATCTATTTATGTGACTTCAAGTTACTGGATCTGAGAGGGTTAAAGTATTATAGTACATTATGCAATAAGAGAATAAAGTCGACTTTATTCCCGTGTTGCATCTAGAACTGTATTTCCGACTGAAATGTGGCTACTTTATTGATTTGAAGAGTGGGACCCACGGAAAGAGAAAGAAATAGATCAAAATTAAAAAAAAGAGAGAAAGCATTTGCGAGAAATAAAGAAAAAAATGCATTTGCAGGAAAAAAAGGAGATTTTTGGGAATCATATGCTACTTTTGTCCCGCTTTTCAGGTCAATAAAGTGGCAATTACGGTTCAGTCCGGAATAAAGAATATTATGTTATATTTCGGTTGCTTATCCAATAATGTTCCTATTATACTATTAGCTACAGAAGATACTTTAAAATTTAGATTTGATGACTAAAAATTGTTAATTTTAATAATAAGTTGAAATAAACAAAAATATAACATTTATGCTAAAAAGCATGAATTTTTTTGAAATTATAAACTTAAAATTATTCATCAATCCCGAAACCCTTATATAGGGCAATTTGATTTTCATTTGATAAGAAAATAGTTTAAAATAGAAAGTAATTCTGTAATTAGTAAATACATATATTCAAATAATTAATAAATTTGAAGTACACTACTGCTTTTAAAAAGCTTCAAGGGCACAATATAATAATCTTTGAATACTTCCAAGTCACATCAGATGTCAGATCAGTCAACTGCGTAACGTCGATAGCAAGTTGATTTTAATTATTATTACTATTATGTTAAATGTCTGCCATTATGTTAAAAAAAGTGAATATATTTCATATCATCAAGATTTGCATAATATGTGTCCTTAAAAAGTTTTTTTATTGAGCTAGTTCATTATTGAAAAATAGAATGGCTAAATAGTATACTTAAGATTTTTATGCAGCCAAAGTGTCACGTTCCCCTATAAAATGACTTAAATTGAATTTAATTTTTTAGGTAAAGATAACTTTGCCAATGAGGTGCCTCAAAAGGGTGTAGGACCATTCACCAAGGAAGAGAACATTAAGATTGCTAATGAGGCCAAGTTGGCTGCTGCCAAAGAGCTTACTGACAACTCGAATAAACAAAATAGTTACCAGGTTTGTAATATTATTTATACTATTGTCAGAAACTCAGTTTTCGATCGCTAACAGTAATTCTTGGTCAACTCTTATTTCCATAAAAGTAAATATTGCTTAAACACTTTTTACTTTGAATATATGTTTTTAAATAGTCAATATTTATTTCTTTAATCTCCAAACAATTTGTCGTGACAATAAGATAGAAGAAACAATCTAGGTTACAAAATTAATCAGGGATTTATTACAAATCAGGAAATGGGTCAGTTACGGTATTAGCTTTTCCAATTTATTACCATAGATAAACTACTAGTACTACTTGTAGAAATAACCCTAAGAATTAAAAATTATAACAGGTTCTTCAACGTTCAAGAAGTTTTTGAATGCTTCACGAATGAATTTTTCACTTCACTGTCCTGAAATAGACCAGCCTGTTACTTCCGCACACAAAAATGCAAATTATAAACGTCGAATAATCTTCCATCTCACTTTCAACTATTCCCAATTCGCACGTGGAACCACTTATCAAACGCGTTGGCAAAGTTGAGCATGTGTGTTTAACTTCGTTCACTTCGGCAGCTTCGAATTTACATAAATCAACGGCCCTGCTCTCGTGCGAGTTCTTCTTTTTTCTTCGCGAGCAGCACGCGATATGAATATTCACGAGTAGTCCATGTATGTGCAGTGTTCAGATGTGCTGTAGAGAGGAGAAAAAGTTTCCTGGTGAGGCTGAGCTTCGATAATGGATCCAATTATGGAACTTATGAATTCCCGGGCGCTCGAGAAGCTGCCTTCCGCTTCTGATCGTTTAATTAATAATTAGTACCTGCCGGATTTTATCTCTTGATAAAACAATCATTTGAATGATTTTAATGATACGAGAAAAGTTTCTTTTTTTGAAAGGGGAAATAATGAGTCAGATTTTTTCTGGGTTAAAATGTAGATGAAAGTAATGTAATCGAATAAATAATTACGAAAATTTTGTAGATATTGGCCGTTGCGTTTTATACAGTGAGTGCATGATTTTAATATTTTATTATTATACAAGTTCGATTATTATGAAATTGTTCCTTTTTAGAGGATCTGTATTTTTGAAGATATTTACATTTTATTTTCTAAATACTGAAAATAATTCATGTCACTTAAGTAGATAATTCGACGGTTCAGTAGTAATTTTTGTAATATAATATTAGGTTTTACATTTTCTGTGGGACAAAGCTAAAAATCAATCGCATACTATCCTTGTTTAAATTATAAATTCAACAAAAAAGCACACTGAACTATAACGTCCTCAAATAAGAAAAATTAACACTTGTTTATTGAACTAAACTATTTTAAACTCGTCAGAATTTTGAAATTCACGAAAGTTAGTTTACCTATAACAACGAAAATACACTGTAGTAGAAAAATGTATCTATACTTGAATGAACTGAAAAGTTCGTATATAAAAAACTCACTATTTACTTAAAATTTATCATCTTAGAGTTTCAACATTTTTAAAATTCTAATCTCAAATTTATGAACACATTCCTAATCAACCTCGAGTGCCTATTTTTACGCAAAGAAAAACGTACGCTGCAATCAAAGGATTAAACAGAAAAGAAAAGAAACATTACACGTAACAGCTGCACCAAGAAGCTCAACGTAAACCACAATTTTTAATTACAATACAATTTCCTTCAGAGCGAGCCCAGCCCTTGGTCCTTGGCCTTCCTGACCGATGGCCACTCCAACTCCGTCGAGAGCAACAACATCGGGGACTTCGCCGAGCGCGGCCGTGGCTTCTCCTCGGGCTCCTCCTCCCTGAACCTCGACCGGGGCAGCCTCCTGCCCTCCCTCACCCTGGCCTCCACCTCGACCTCCACCTCCCCCCACACCGAGATCCACGAGCCCATCCTGCGCAGTCTGAAGAAGGAGACCGGCCGCTCGCTCAAGCTCCCGGAGATCACCGAGCCGGTGCTCAGGCCCCGGGGCACGCGCCACGACACCTCGGCCTCGCTGCATCCGAGCAGCCCCAAGGGCACCGAGCAGCGCATGGAGGACAGGAGGCACGAGGTGCTGGAGGAGTCACCCTCGTCGAGGGGCTTCACCGTGCAGTTCCTGCCGGAGAGACTGGCGGGTATACTGGCGCAGGCCGAGAGGTACGCGAGGCAGACCCTGCTGCCGCTCATCTCACAGTACACGCCGAGCTTCATTGGAGGGGGCAGGGCCGAGAGGCCGAAGTACTTTCCGCCGTTAGGTGAGTTGGAATTACTGTGTGTGTGTGTGTGTGTGTGTGTTTTGGGCAGGAGAGGATAAAGGAGGGTACAATGGTGTATTGTGTATCGAGGGTGGAAAGTATAGGCGATTACCGCGATAGTCCGAGAAGAACCGAGGGATGTCGAGGGCTGCCGAGGCAAGGACTCTAACCAGCACGAGTCTTGAGCGAATACTTCTGCGCCCGTGGTTCATAGGATACTTTTTGTCGTAAATGCACCTATAGTATGCTTTTTCGTACGTGTATGAAGCAGGCGGAAAATGACTACTTTCCGCCCGCTTTGTATGCACGAAAAAGCATACTTTCGGTGCAGGTAGGACACAAAGGTTTTATTAGTGGTATTTTGATTTTCGGAGAGAATGGAATCTTTAAATTAAGTCTGAGTTCTTTGCATTAGAGACGTTCGACTTTGGATAAGGCCAGAGACGTAGTTCTTTACATTTAAGGGGATGCCGGATACAGACATTGCAGTTTTTCGGTTTATTCAATAAATAAATTAAATTTTGAAATTTCGCGAAAAACGCACGAATTTTTAACTATAAAGAATCCTCTCTCTCAGTTTAGAGTTAATAGAGATGACGAGACGCTTTATAAAAGAAAAGTAAATTAACAGAAGTTATTATAGCTTGATATAATTCAAAAAGCACTGTTACAGCTTTCTACATTAACGTGTTGTCAACACTGTCAGTAATGTACATTATGGAATCGGGTGTAGGGGAAGGTGGGGCACGATGGGTTTGGCGGGTGGATTGGGCATTCAAATGTTCACTAAATAACTGAATATTCTAACATGATAGTATTTTTTATATGTTGTAAATAGCTTTTACTTTTTCCCTCTGCAAATCCTAAATGAAAAAAATTAATACAAATCGTATGAGAATTATTAGAAATTGAGGACTTCAAAACGTTGTTTTTTCCATAATTCTAATCTATTTCTCAAGAACAAATAAATCATATGAGCTTCGAAAGGGAATTACTTTTACAGTTTAAATCGTAAATTTTGAATAGTATTTTTGATTGATGATCTCCGATGCTTAGGAAAAAAGTAATATTACATATAAAAATACTCTAAAATGGGGCACGACTGGCACCACTAGCGGGGCACGATTGGCATACGTGAGTCGTCAATTTATTTCCGCCGAGTTTAACAGCTGATTTTTTTAACCTTACTTTTGCGCCCTTAACATTTCGGAGTCGGAGTCTTAGATGTTGGTGAAAGAGTCAGTGTTAATGAAATGGTAAGAAATTATAAAGAGAAAGGCCAAAGAAGTAATTACTACGTCCAATATTTTTTTTTAAATAAATTTTTGATTAATTCACCGTGCCAATCGTGCCCCACCTCCATGCCAATCGTGCCCCACGGGTGGGGAAAATGGGCAGTTTTAGCGGTATTGTACTTTGCATTATAAAAAACAATGCAATATATATTTTATAATAAAAAATAATGTATCTAAATCTTGAGATATTCTACTTTAAGAAGCACTTTTAATAATTTGTATTGGTACAAAATAGAAAGTATAGGATTCTTTTGAAGTTAGGGTGCCCGTACTGCCCCACCTTCCCCTATTGGATAAGATTTCTTTTGAAGATGTAACTTCTGATTTTGCGTTCAAAAAATCAAGATAAAAACTATAAATGCTTTCTTGAATAGAACTGTAGTTGGGATATTTATTAAATTAAAATTATGTAAAATTATATAATTATTTAATAATTTACTTAGTTTCTATTGTGGTGAGTGTTTTATTTACTTATAAAAATGTGAGTGTTTTATTTATTTATTAATTTCATCTATATTGTTATTTAACACCAGTGAAGTTCTGAGAGTCAGTTTGAGTAATGAGTTGCCGCATTGCTTTCATAACAATTATTTTTAATTAATTTTTTTATACTGAATCTGATGGGACCCCTAGGAACGTGTGTACGTGCGGCCCCTAAATACGTGGGGGCCCTAGGCCCGGGCCTCCTGAATCTGTATACAAAGACTCCCTGCGTGTTGACAGTACAAAAACTTCACAGTAATGTATCTTGTTTAATTACAGAGCCATTGCAAGAAACGACAAATAATTTTACAAATAATTAGTGCCAATGTCTATTCAAATCAATCAGTACCTATTGTTCCGTATTGATAATGCAATTAATGCAATAATATTCTGAACTATACAAATATGTCTTAACATTGTAAAGATGGAACCATCGAACTATTGGAGGAAAATTTGAAAAACGTTAAAGAATAATTAAGATCGTTTTCTGATCGATTTTCGTAATGAATATTTTTTTAATTATCTCGACTCTTTTTGAGTGTAAAATAATTTAGAACCCTCTTATAAGATATGGAACAGTCCAGTCTGATCAGATCCATAAATTTAGTATGTAAAATTTTAAGTTAATCACGCGAAATAGGAACTTTAGGCAAAGTATGATGAATTGATACAAGGTAACGCTATAATACACATTTACAGAACTATTGGTGAATACATAAAAATAAGTATGCTTAGAAGTAATCAAAGATAATATAAAATATATGATTACTCACATTAGTTTAAAACTAGAATAAGTGGATGAATACCTGCAGGTTTCCAGTATCACCCTTTAAATCGTAACAATTATTATAAGATAGGAAAATGTGGATTAAAATTTTGATTATGATCCCATTATATAAAAACCAAACAACGCTTTTACCTGTGATTTTGTACGGATATAAAAATTTAGCTCTAACAAACAGCGAGGAATACAGAAAGTTATATAATCACGTAATGATGAGAAAATGAAGAAGTCACCTATTATTGTCATACAATCGCGCATGTGAAGATAGGCGGATCACGCAACGTAAATAGAAAAACGAAAGAGTAGGACATAATGGTTTTAGTGGGAAAACAAGAAAGTAAACGATACATAAATACACCAAGGCGACGATGGAAGGATAACATTAAATAAGACCTAAAAGAAAGAGCGTACGAGCATACGTCATAAATAGAATCAGCATAAAATAAAGAAGAGTGACATTCTCATATTAACGGAGTAACAAACCTCCGAGTTTAAAATACCAACTGAAAAAGAAAGTTGACTTAAAAGACGACTTCAAAAACGTCTACCCCAACTACCCAGATTATCACCACTTAAGGGGATAAAAGGATGTCTAAATATGAAAATTTAAGAAAATGTTAATAAATCTGTATTTTTTCTAAAAACTGCTTAAATGCTCAATTTTACGCTTAATTATATTATATAAATAATAAGGAAGTTGAATAATCATCAAAACAAAAAAATTATCCAACCTAACCCCTTGTCACCCATAATCTTCATCCACTCAACAACTCACCTTCCTGCAGGCAATCTCTTCGGCTCCCGCGACGACGACGACACCAGCGACTCCCAGCGCAGGAAGCTCGGCGACAGCAACGACAGCCGCACCAAGTACTTCCTCGAGTTCGAGGAGGAGACGCCGACGTCGACGTCGACGTCGACGACGACGACGACGACGAGCAGCACCGCGCGTAACTTGCCGCGAGTCAGCAACGAGCGCGTCGTTACGTCGACGGTCAGCGGTGCGATCGCCGCAGGGAGCGAGACGAAGGACGAGTGGGTGCCGATGACGGTGCAGCCGCTGCAGGTGCAAGGGGTACCGTTGCAGCAGCAGCAGACTGGGGAGAATAGGAAGGAGAAGAGTTTCGAAGGTGAGTGGCTTTGTGGAAGAATTGAAGAATATTGTTGGGGTTTTTTTTATTCGTCGCGTTATTCAAGCTGTCGTATCGCACCACCAGAGCAAGACTGAGGCAATTCAAAAGTTGATGCCTTATGGAGAATCAAGCCAGTGAAGTCAATTTTTCAGGAGATTGTAGTTTTTTACTTGACATATTATTGTTCTATTGTAGGTTCTTAAGCTTTTTCAAATAACTCTGCAAGAGTATTATGGGTTTTGATTTTTGTATGAGCTATTTTGAGAACAAAAATGAGTTTAAAAAATGTTGGGATGCCATAGTATTGAACTGGAGGTGTGATATTATTTATCGTATAATTCATCAAATTGAATTATCGAGAAAACTTGTAAGTGGTTATTATTAAGTGAGTTTAAATTAAAATAATGAAATGATTTAAAATAGAAAATCAAATTAGAATAATTAGTTTTTCTACTTTCTATTAGGTACTATCAACCGCTTGATAATAATATAGGCCTCGTAAGGTAAGGTAATCAAATTGGGATCCAGTGCCTGAAATGTGGATCAGTAGACCTTTTCAAGTTGGGCACATACGTAAAATCACTAACCAATGGTGACATTATCAATAAAAATCGCGATTCTCAATAAAAAATCCACTATTGGCTAGTAATTTTACATATCCAGCTCAAAAAATTCTACTGAATGACATTTGAGAACCCTTAGATAAATTCGATCACCTTATCTTACATGTATGCAATATGTACATGATACCGCGAATTTTTCCAATTTAAAATCTTTGTTTAAATTAATTTCGGAAACTCACATAAAAAATCATGTTCTTAATTACCCAATTTCTTAAACAATGAATCACCTGAAAATCTGTTAGTGTCATGTGATTAATCATATGATAACTTCAAACACGTGATTATTATTCACAATGTAAATCATGGGACTAATCATATAAAAAATCATAAGGTTGGTTATACAACAAATCATCGAATTAATCATTTGAATTGCCATGTGATTAATCATATGATAACTTCAAACACGTGATTCTTATTCACAATGTAAATCATGGGGCTATTCATATTAAAAAAATCATAAGATTGATTATACAACAAATCATCGAATTAATCATATGATTGATCATGTGATTAATCTAGTGATTTTACTTATTCTACCAAAGACATACCTCATATCAATCTCTACTTCCAGGTGACTGGCTGAACGAGGGCGGCGCCAGCTGGTCCCCCCCGCGCCTCAACGACACCACCGAGGCCCTCGTCCCCGAGACGAAAATCGACGACTGGGTCCCGGTCCTGCCCTCCACCTCCGAGTCCACCCTCAACGCCACCTCCTCCCAAAACACCTCCAACCCCCAGGAAGACCGGAAGTTCATCCCTCTGATGGACTTCGCCGAGGCGGAGGCTTCGTCCGGCTCGCTAAGTCCCGAGGACCTGGCCACGGACGGCGTCGAGAGGAAGTCGTCCTCGCCCCAGGCCAGGTCCATCGTCTTCCCCTACGTCTACGAGAGGAAGAACGACCCCAGGACGAGATACATACCACTCGTGCCCGAGGAGGATCTCGGCGCGAGCGGCGTGCACAAGGAGAAGGAGCGGTGATGATGATGAGAGTGCGTGCGCGTGTGTGTGTGTGTGTGTGTGTGTGCGTGTGCGTTTTTTGGACGATGAGGGTGGTTTTGCTGATTCTTGTGTGGGATTGGAGAGGATTGGCATTTTGGTGTGCGATGGCGTTTGGACATTTTGTGGGGAGGATGTGTGCTGAAGGAAGACAGATGACTGAGCACGTGATTTGTCAGTTGGTGAAGCAGATTGATTTTTTGAGAAAATTGAAAGGGTAATAGTCTTGTGATAAGTCGTGAGGGAAATCATATACGGTGTTGATTGCCATGTGAGATTTTTAGATGAACAAAAAAAGATTTGAATTGGATAAGAAAACGGTTTTTCATGTGCATACGTATATATGTCCATATTGGGTGTTGTCATTTAAATGATAAGATTTGTTTTCATGTTATCAACATTTTTCTTTATTTATCCTGAAAGTTTCGTAACAGAATAGACGATAAATAATATCGACGATTTAAACATGAAGATTTGTCACATGATTATTATCACTTCACAAATTCTGCTGTTGTCTTATAATCAATATGATAATGAAATTATATGATGACTTGAATTAGATGATTAATCATATGAAAAAGCATACGATGACTTGAATCACATGATCATATGAAGAATCATATGATTCTGTTCAATAAGAATAATTTTTCGTTTCGCTTTTTAGTAATCTAAAAGATGCGATTGTATTCTAAATTCTTGACTAAGAACAATTTTATTTATTTTGATTGAGGTTATTTATTTGCACACCAGGAATAAATTTTTGTATTCCATATGAATGATGTTCTAAAATATTAGGAATTTTCTTGCAAGAATCAGTAAAATTATACTGTAATCATGTACGGAGCGAATGCTGGACTAAAGTGGCGTAACTTTATGAACTTTGAAAGGAACTGAAATCGTTTTATGTACGCGTTTTTTCGCATTTATCTTCCAATTATTTATATACTTTTAAATTATTTACGTTCTTTTTTTAAAAGATTTCTCTCTTTGCACAAAACGAATTAATTCTAAAATGCATGATTGCACAAGAAGGATACCTTGGCTGTTACTACTGCGGAAAATATCGCTGACGTTGAGACAGTTGAAAATAACCAGATTATTAGCTGATTTAGCAATTTTTTTGGTTATTTTAGTAATAAGACCGTCTTTGTATTAGTATTTTTCTTTCCTTGCAACAGAGTATAGTTTATGTATTTCTATGTGTCTTTATTTTTACGAAAATGGTCAACCTGCATTTTTGCTTGTGATCTCAACTAAACTTAAATTTTTATTTACAATAATAATTTTAATAAGTTCAAAAGTTGTATGAAAAAGAATCTGATTATCTCGATCATTCAACTATTTTATAGTACGAAAGAGAGATAATATATATTTTTATATCTCAATAAAATAGATTTGTTGAAAATTATTGTAACAGATATGGCATGTTTTAGTGTTATTTTTTAATAAATAAATTTTTCTAAAAACCGAATGACAAGCATATAATGTTATATTAATTTATGACATTATATACCAAAAATTTAATAACAAAACATACACATATCTGAATATCATTGTTACAAAACACATTTTTAAAATTATAAAAGCATTCACCAACTGCAAACCGATATGTAAATAATTCATAAAAAAATGAATGCTAAGGCGCAAAGGCTTTACACTAAGGCTTTAATAAAACCTTCGATTTTTGGTTTACGTAAGCATGAGCTCATTACTTTATAGAAACTTGTATATAGAATATTTTATGATACATCAATGTATTTATATAGTTACGATCATAGTCTATTATTTTCATTACAATCATCTGTTACTATATTTTTAGTGATTACTACTTGTTATTTTTATTATCATGGCTAACATTTTTTAATAAAATATGTAAATCAAAATTTTGTCTATTTTTACTGAAAAATAAAATTTTTACTGAAAAATAAAATTTTTACTGCACAGATAGGAATTAAGTTTTAAATTAAACATTACTATTAAATAAGTTCAAATACATATGTAAATTAGAATTTTTTTAAAACTTAAATATATGATTTGCAAATATTTTTTACTGGATTTGGTAAATATTTAATAAAATTGTTATATGTATATTTTTGAAGAAAATAATAAAGTATAACTAAATCCAATTAATTTTAAAAATGTCCAAGAACCTTAATTTACTCCTTAAACCATAAATTGAAATACTAGCTCTAATTTATACTTGAAAATCTTCTTATCTTCTACTTAAATAGTTTTATACCCATCTCAACGAAAATGGACACTTTTTTCCCTGAAAAGCGAGACCAAAGTAACACTTTTTCCCCGCAAATCACTTTTTTCCCGTAATGCTTCACTAGAAACTAGTCCAAATTCCTTTATTTCATCATTCCTTTTGTTCTACCAACAACCCTAATTTTCGATTGTCTTTTAATAATATAAGTTATGTTTTATGTAATAAAATTAAAACATAGACATTTTATACAAAATTTATTAGAATATTTAATATTTAATACGAAAAACTATTACTTAAAGAGTAGAGCAGCGCCGTCCACACCGAGCACCGCCCACGTTTTCAAACATTCTACGTCAGTCCATTAGTCCCGCTTTCTAAGTTAAAAAGTGGCCACAGTTGAGATGGACATAAAGTACTATATAACTATAAATATTACGTATACGTAACTCGAGAAAAAAGTCGATTTATCCCTCGGATGATACTACCCTCGCTTCGCTTCGCTCGCTCAGGCAATAACTCACCCGCAGGAAAAATATTCGACTTTTTGCCCTTGTTACATAATGTACTATCAAAATTCTATTAATGAAGAATAAATAACAAAATAATAAATAATAGTCTACAATTATTATAAAATAGGAATAGATTATAAACACAAGGAGTAAATAAAATCTCACAATAATATTTTTGTAAAAATTTCCTTAACTTTATTAATCTTGTATATATATAGGAATATTTACAATATATGATATATCTATGTATAGTTTTACTCAAAATCCCATCTTCAATACATTCACTCATTTACTTGTTTTATTGATTACTTGTTTATTATCATTATTATTCCTATTCTTCGTCATCATTGCCATTGAGCAATATTTTACGATTTTATTCGCTTGATGACATTCTTTAATTATAATTACAATATTTATTATCATCTTTAAAAACTACTTGTATATAATAATAGTAAGAAGAATTCTCACGGTAAATTTGATTCAGACGGTATTTAGTTATTCTTCGCTTCTCTCTTATTTTCATATGTACAGCATGTCTGTCTGGCTACGAATGCGATCACAGACAATAGTCAAAAACAAAAAAAAGGGTATGGAAGAGATGATTCGGTTTTCTTCTTCGCTTTTTCATCGTAATAGACGTTTATATTATAATATCGTTGCCTTTTTTCTTTTCTCTCTTTCAGTTTGCTTAAAATAAATAGGTTCTTTTTTTATTATGTACTATATTTTTCTTTTGGAAAACCCTCTTGACATTCTTCACGTGCTTTATCGAAACTCCGTTTGGACTAAGAAATTTCTCTCGCTATTATGTCACTCGTTCACATTCATTTATGATGACTACACACACATTCAGTTCTAATCTTCAAAAATCAGCTCAATAGTTGTTTAGATATGCCCCGCTCACGATATGTCCAGCTTTAGTTAAGGTTCTCAACTTGCTTTATTTCTTCGCAATTTTTTGCTCGCTTGGTTGTTCAGGTACCTTTAAGCGTGTCAAAAAACTATTATAACGTTTTATCGGTTATAAATATAAAACGAAAGTCATTTAAACAATAAACATTTTTTCGTACCAAACATTTTTCCGGACTTTTACATTAATGGATTCAAATCGATTTTTATATTCTCATGATGCAATTATTTTTTTCATTTTATCCTACCAAAACTGAAATCAACGTAAAAACTGAATAAGTTTTGTACAATTTGTCATAATTTATTTTTGTTAATTTTAAGAATAATGTATTGAATATTAATTTGTAAAGATTTAAATTTCTCATGCACACATATAAATGTTCCATTTATCTCAAAATCTATTTTAAACGACAACCGTAAGTATTACAAACAATTAGTTCCATACAACATTACAATTGAATAATAATTTTGTTGTTCCTTATCGTTCTAAATATTGTATTATAAAACTACATAATTCTCAAATTTTAGTAAGTAAAAAATTAATTCTTATGATATTAGTATTGATCAATTATAATATTTTTGTTCTTTAGTTCCATATTACAAATATTTATTGGATTATTAAAATTTCAAATGTACGAACTTTTATGTAAGAAATTTATTTCTAAAGAATTTGTTATTCGATTTAACATGCACGCAATATGCAAAAATTCTTGTGTCTGTGTAGCGAAGATTTTGAGTGGCTAGTGTTTGACTTTCAATATTTTTGCGAACAAGAACAGATGATCTGCAATTCTTATGGCGTTCTTCCAACACAAGAGCGGATCAGGTTTTGGAACTGACCCAGCGTTACTCCGGTTTTAAGTTCTGTGTTTCCGAGTTAAAACTAGTTTTCGATTGATTATACGAAAAATCACTGAATGGTAGATGTGGAAAGTAAATATTTGGTTATTGCAATTTCATTATCATTGTTATCGCCTATCGTCACTTGATTATAATAAATCTTTAAACTCAATTAATTATCGAAATAATTATTTTCTAATCTTTTTTTCAATTTAATCTCAAAAATCGTTTCGCACTGTGGGAAACAGTGAACCCAGTTTATAGTGGAACTAGTTCCCAAACCTAGCCTGTTTTTGTGTCGGAAAAACGCCATAGTTCCCAAACCTGACCCGTTTTTGTGTCGGAAGAACGCCATTATGTTTAAAAAAAATGAGAAGAATCAATAAAATAAAATGGTCGATTTAAAGCCATACTTACATACACGTATATTATTATATTCAACAAACGCACAGTCTTATTTGGAGGAGATGAACAGCTAAACAGTTCAATCCCAGCGATTATAAAACAATAATTATTTAATCTCTATTATCCTAAATACGAATTTGGTACAATTTGTATTTTGTATAGAAAAAAAAAAGAAGAATAACAGTACGACGAGGCGACGGATTCGTTCAATACGGCGATATTATCCAAACGGACGTAAACCTATCGAAAAGCCATTCAACGTCATCACAATAACGTGATTTCTGTAATTGAACATCGATTACGTACTTTTTAGACATGCGCATAGTTTGCTTCGTTACAATTTTTTTTTAATTTTTCATTATCTTCAAATTTTCCATTAGTTTATAAAATTAATGAAAAGTGCTATTGCTACGATTTTCTCTTCAAATTATGTGGTGTAAGCTACCCTTTTTCGTTAGTGCCTCTCTTTGATCAGTGCTGCAAACTTAATAAATTTTTCATGTAAATAATTATCAGCGAAAAGACAAGGATGATTTTATACTCTTAAGAGGCTGTCATACCATTCAAATTTCCCGCCGAAATTCCTAACCTCAAATTCTTGACCGAGCTATGAACAATTGATTATAATTAATAAATAAACTGAATTATGAAGAACCAAGACATCATTGCCCATCGTAATACAAGTATCTATCACTGTGCAAAGTTTCAAACAAAAACTTCAAATCTCCTTCAGAGAGAAGAACCTTCAAGAATCTTTCAAATTTCGTTCGAATGCCATTCGTAGAGGTTTTGAAGTTTTGGTTTGAAACTTCGCACAATAGTAGATACTTGTAATACGGAGGGCAATGACCTCTTAGTTTTTCATAATTATGTTTATTTTTTTAATTATAACAAATATTTTAAAATTCTCGGATCCGTAAGGTAGGAAGGATAAAATTTGACACCCCCTTAATTAGCTGAAGTAAAAAAATTATTGTAAATTATAAGAACGTTTTCTCAGAATCAGAATGTTAAAATAATATAAACGAAAATACTGACGAAACAGGACTCTCACATCCACATAATTAATCAGCATTGCGCAGAAAACGATGTACATCAGACTTTTAAGATTAAATCGACAATTCCGTCATTACAACGTCACACCAACGTCACATATAGGCGCCTCGCTTAAAATCGCACTGTCGATACGGATTTTACAATTATTTTTTATTCATTTTCCCTGCTTTTTAAACCTCGTATTAAACTTTAGTACTAATATCCTCGTGTGTGTATACATATAAAATATAAGGCCGCCTCGTTTAATACACTGACTAGATCAGTTTCATATACATTTATAGATATATTAAATTATTTATTTATATAACTTCTCTTCAGCTTGGCAATTTCCTCGTTTATCCTTAATCCCTTTATTTTATCGAGGATCGATTCGCTACTTCATTATTAGCAACAAAAATACGTGGGTACACGAGCTCCCTTTCTCTCTCAACAAAATATATTATATCCGCATCACCTCGTTTGAGTCCTAATCACACGCACCCATCGAGCACATTTTTCTTAGATTCGAAAAATGTTCTTGTGTGACTTTCACAGTTTCATTGGAGAAACATTTCTGTGTTGTTTCCTTTTATATATATATTTGTTTACTTTTGTATTTTAGGCCTGGCTAGGGTCTCATTTTTTTGTATTTTAACGGTAGAAGACTTTTTATTTTTCTGTTTAACATCGCAGTCGATGATTTGACACTGAATTGACACTGACGGACGTTCTTAGGAAGATGTAGGAAGGCAAGGGATGAAAGAAAATTGAAATTACTGCTTCTTTTTTAACTAGCGCACTTCGCGATAGTACGTTTTGTTATTGATTCTTGACAATAAATAATACTTTGCACAAAATCGTGGATTAATTTGACTAATTTCAAGAGCTTAAGAAAGTCGATCAGTTAATGATTGAATTATAGCCGTAAATTGTTAGTATGAAAATGCAATTTTTAATTAGTAACTAATGCCTAGTAAAATCTTAACGATTATTTGAAGTATTACCATAAAAGTTATTAATAAATACAAAACAACAAGATTCGAAATCCGCAACGACATTTCTTTAACCAATCGACTTTAGTATTTTCTCAATTACTCAGCTCGTAAACATTCTGGCTATTTATTTATAATATTACCAATAATTTTTTTTCAACTCGAATAAACCTAAATTATCGTATATACTTTGCCTTACATTTGCTATTTACATTGATTAAAATAAATTCAGTCTAGATTTCTGATGTCTACGAGCCTCGTTCTAAATAATCCCATCCGTCTAAGCAAAAATCAATAACAAAAGGGTAACACACCATAGCTTTAAGTTTCGTATTTATGTAATATTTTTCATTGTATTAACAGGGTGCATAAAGTACGATCGAGAGTACCTCCAATGCCTACAGGACGGAGCTGCCTAACTAGGAACTGCTTAAAACACGTAACAATAAAGTGATCTCGAACAAACATTGCAACCTATCATATTCTTCAAAATAAACACTTTCCGATTACTCATGTCACATTGTTTTCAAATAGATTACCAGTTAGCTTCAAATTTATAAAACAAAAAAAAATAAATTAATTGCATTATCTACTTGCTTTTTAATTAAAATAACTAAAAGTTTTGTATACAAAGCTACAGTACACATTGACATACTTTGACAATTACAGTTATAAAATTACTCATGTAAATAAACAAAAAAGTGTTTATTCGAAATAGGAACGAATGTTTGTTCTCAAAAGAATCTCGTTGCGCGAGAAAATTTGTTACTTTCTTTGCCTTTTATCAGAATTTTTTTTCCGATCCGGGACCCGGAGCACGTCACATTTTACGTATGCGTAATAGATCATAAAAAAGAACATCACAGTCTTGTAAAATTATGAGCTTGAGGCCCCGATCGACGTCATAAGTTAGTGAGTAAAAAGACAGCGATCCACGCAACACGAGTTTCGATCGACAAGCCTATTATACTCGAGATGTATAAACAACTCCATAATAGATTCGGTGTCTTCTCAATTTACAAAAATCTTAGGCTTTTATTACGAGAACGTCGAGAATCAGGGTGTTGAATAACATCGTTAATTCTTCCCATGTATTTTTAACTTAAAATAAATATATATATATAAACAAAATTGATGTAAATAAATAAAACATTAAATGTTTTCATTTAAAGCTCCTTGCGGAAAAATAAAGTTTGCAACTTGATTTGCTTGTCCAAAATATATGTACAATTATCGAATATTAGACTTGAAAGAACCACACTAACTCCAATTGTGACGAAATTTGGGACCCTAGATAAGGTGATAAATACATACATATGTAAAGATAGAATATACTTTTTCATTGTATCTAGACATTTTTAGTAACTTTTTTTTAAATATTAGGTTTAACGAACTATTTTTAAAAATGAAAAAGATTTTGTGACCCATCGGCCAAATATAGATGATAAGGTCACCTGATTGGGTGACCACACAAGAAGTTTGTATACGTGAAATCCTGCAGAATCATTCGTTTCAAACAATTCTATGTATGTACATGTTTATTTAATAAATATTTCAATCATCGGGTAAGTCACTAATAATGCAAAAGATACAGTTTTTTAGTACGTCTATCTTTACAAATGCATTTAAGACTCTACCTAGGGTTCAAAATCTGTGTACCAGTGGCATTAATGCTTCACTGTAATAAAAAAAAGGAAATGCAAAATATCTTTACTCATGACTGAAAATAATGGTACTTATGCTCAACAATGTAAATAACTATTATCAATTAAGTAATATTAATTTTCGTCTATTATTCAACCGCATTAAAAGCAGTATCTCCACTGTCATATTTCAACAATGTTACCATTAATTCCTAGCCCTAAGCAGAGTACAATTTCACATTTCCCATTTTACAGCGTAGTTCTACCAACGCTCTAAATCTAAAATAGTAAAAACGCGGCAAAAAAGTGTAAAACTAGCAATTAACTCTTTTGTATCGAGTAACCTGCTCATTCTCTACTTTACAAAAGTAGTAAATGTCATTCCAACCATTCAAAAATATAAATCGAGAAGTTTACCCTTTCAAAAAAAGAGCACACCCCTTAATTTTGCCTTTTAAAACAGTAGTTTCCTCCTTCCAAAGGAGTATCACAGATCACTCTCAGCAAAAGTCCAAATCGCTACCCTCCCCACTTCCCTGCCTGAATTTCCCTCGAAACTCAATAAAGCCCCGTTCACTCGTCCTCCTGCTCGACGTTCTCGTCCAATCATCGGCCCAGACTCCTATAAACGCACTCCCTCCCTCGTCACTTCTTGTCGAACAGCTGCAGCTTGCTCCTCACCGCCCCCTCGCACACGACCAGCCTCTGGGCCGCGCTGATGCTGCAGAGGGGCACCGCGCCCTCCAGCCTCGCCCTCAGCAGGGCGATCCTACTCGGTGCGGCCGCGTCCAGTCCGTGCTCCCCCGGCTTACCCGCGCCCCCCGCCTGCTTCCTCTCAAAGTAATCCACGATCTTGGCGATGGTCTTGCTGGAGGGTGGACCCAGCCGGTCCAGTCTGTCCTCCCAGCAGGCGGAGTCGCCACCCCCCAGACTGGCTATGTCCTCCGAGGAGTCCGTGTAGATGGAGCTCGTGCGATGGTCGTCGAGGAGGAAGAGACTGGAGGCCGCCGAGCTCGAGAGGGTCGAGGCGTGCCGACGATTCGGGGGCTCGGGACTGAGGTCCTCGCCCACGCAGGACCAGAAGCCCGACTCGCAGCTGCCCCGCCGACGGGGCTCCCAGCCGTCGCGGAAGAGGGGGTGCGCGAAGAGACTGGCCGCGCCGACTTTTGTCGCCACCTGTGGATGGAGAGAGAGAGTTGGGTTAGAGAGCGAGTGGTGGTGTTGCTTTGGTGGTGAAACTATTGAGGGGGGTTTAACCCATTTCTTCCCAAGCGGCCATTTTATTTTCCAACGGAAATTTCAAAATTATGACTTCAGAATCGGAAAGAGCGGACAATTTTACTTCAGAAAAGTGCTATTGGTTATTACTATTTTTTTTTCGACAATATTTTAGGCAAAAAACCAATCGACTATAAAATGGCCGCTTGGGAAGAAATGGGTTAATTGGAAATTAATGGAGAATGGGACCAACGTTTGGCAGAGCGAGGATTATTTGAGAATTATTAGGGTTTATTGAGTGGTTGATTTTTTTACTCTTACAAGTATTGAGTGACATTTGACTTGTAGGACTGAGATAGGAGGTGTATGTCGAGATTGGGATCGCGATAACAAGTCTTACTAGAGAAACTCGCAATTTATGTGTAATGGAAGACATGTATAAAGCTTCGTCAAAAGCTGTCATCAGGAGATATTCGCTTCAAATAAGCTTAGTTCCATTTTTCTTTGGAAGTAGAAACATTTTACACATAATTTTTGAGTTTCTAACTAAATATTAAATTTATAGGTATATTACTTAAATTATGAAGTTTCAATTTATTGAGATATGATTGTATCAAGAGAGTATATTCTAACATTTCTTCATATTACTGTTTCACCGAATATATAACAAACCATTGATGCTAATGAAAACTGCTTTAATCATAATTCATGTATTTTTTAAAGAACAAAATAACTTATCTTTTGTTGCAGTTAGTAATGCAATAAATCTATAAATTGCGACGAAATAATACGAAAATCTTATTTTCTTGCATAAGGTACGATGAATAATAAATAAAATCGATGTTCATTTAAATTTTATCAACGTTTCGACGACTAGTTTGTCGACCTCTTCAAGTCTATTATAAAACACATAGGTTTGTTATTCAATTGCTCTGTAGGTAAAGACGATAAAGAGGAAATAGACGTCAAATTAATCGCTGAGTCGTTAATATTTAAATTAACTCGATTAAAAGTAACCTAAAATAAGCCTGTAGTAATGTGACATGATATCTATTATTTTGATGATGCTCGCGAAATAATCACATCATTAGAAAATACTATTATAATATTAGATATATTATTCAATATTATTTAACTCAGTGAGAATAATAATTTGAAAAAAAAACTGTTAATTAATCTAATATAAAACTCCAGTTTTTTCTTAATTTCTTAAACTTCCTTTTAAGTGCACTGAAAAAAATGTATTGCTTGAGTAACCAGATTCTGGTTGATCGAACTAAACTGCGTACTGGTGCTGCAACAATACTTTGTTATTGCTCTCACAGCAATATTTCTTGCTGTGACAACCATACAATACCACCCACAGCTATAATATAGCTACAACAGCAACATGTACGGTTACTCGAGCAATACCAGTATAGTTATCATATAAATATAAAAGTATTGATGCGAGACCCATTCCTTTATCTCCGTGTAACATTCATGTCTAGAGGAAAGTTATATAATTTTGGAAGCTAAACTCACGTGAATTTGATATTTCCGTAAAAAGATGTATATTTATTCATAAATTAACAAGTCAAAGTAAACTTAAGCACCCAAAACACCACAAACGCAATTTCTTCGTAAACTCTAAACATCGATTCAAGTCACTTGAAAGGGCCCCTTAAAATATCGGAAAGTTGAAAAATAGGATTTAGAAAAATTCGGAAAATATTTTAACTGAGAGATAAAAATTCGGAAAATTAAAAGTCGGACATATCGAAAAGTGGAAAAATAATTTAAAAGAAACTATGTTTTGTAAACTGATTACAAATCTAGACACTTCATTTATTTTTACATGGGCCTTATGGCGCCAATAAGAATATGCTGTTTTAATGTTAGATTCCCTACAGAATGCATACTGTCAGTACGGCGTGCCACTCCATTTAATTTTCCGAATTTGCGGCCTTCCGAATATCTAATTTCCGTTATTTTAATAATCCGATTTTTAATTTTCCGAATTTTTCTAAATCCTATTTTTCAACTTTCCGATTTTTTAAATATCCGAATTTTAAACATTCCGATATTTTGGCTTTCCAAATAAATAACTTTTCGATATTTTAAGAGGGCCCACTTGAAACCCCACCCAGGCCGAAACAACAAAACCCTCGTGCCTACCTTCTTCTCCCACTTCTTCCTCGCGGTCGGGCTGCTGGGCTCCGAGCTCGGCTTCTTCCTCTCCAGTATCTTCGCGATGCTGTCGTTCTGCGCCTGCTTGAAAGCACCAGCCCCACCTCCTCCTTCCCCCCTTCCCCCTATCCCGTCCACCCCCGACCTGACGTCCTCGATCGACGGCAGCTCCAAGCAACTCGAGAACAGGTCCCCGAGTATCTTCTTGATGCCGCCGAGCGCGTGAAAGGGATTGGCCGTCATGGGCCTGTAGTGGGGATCCCTCCTGCTGGCCAACTCGGCGACCCGCCTCGCCGAGTGGCAGCGCGCCTTGTCGCAGGGGGCCGTCGAGTTGGCGGCGCAGGCCCGGGCGTCGGCCGACCGCGAGCGGAGCTTGCTGGCGGTGGAGGTGGCGCGACGGCCCAAAGCCCGGGACCTACGGCCGATCTCGCTCATGCTGGACATGAGCTCCTGGTCGACGGACTGCCGCTTGTCGAGACTGGACTTGGCGTCGTCCGAGTGGCTGGACACGAGGGTGTCGAGGGTCTGCACGATGTCCGGGAAGGTCGGACGCGAGCGGGGTTCGTACTGTGGAAGAGAGAGATTGATTGATTGATTGATTGATTGTTTATTGAATGACTAAAGACTCATGGTCCATAATAGTCACAACTTTATACACAGTTTACAACATTAAATGTATGTACATAGTGAAGTCGGGCCCGCAGGCCCGCGCTACATTTGGCGACTAAAGAAGAGAGAGAGAGGCGGATTAGTGTGTTTGGAGGATTGATTAGATTGAGATGGGCGTAAGTTGGTGCGTACTTGAATTGAGGGTAATTAGGGAATAGTATTCTGGTATTTTGGGAGATTATGAGGAAGGATGATGGATAGTTCAAGCGAGGATAAAGAAATTTTAAACAGAATTTACATAGTGCTAAGGTATAAATGTCGTCGGCTTGAGAAAGATTCGACAAAACACTGGATATTTTTTTACTTTCTATCCGATTTTAATTCTGTAGGTTTCATTTTGATCCTTGAAAGATTTCAGGGGGATATAAGGGGATGCTGGATACCGTCGTTGTAGTTTTACGTTCTAATCAATGAATAAAAGAGATTTTCAAATTTCGCGAACGTACGCACAATATATTTATCACTGAAAATGTAAGTACGTTCGTAAAATTTTATTAAAGTAAAAATTGACTGCGTAAAACGAAAAATCGATAATGTCGGTAGCTGGATTTAAGGTATAGGACTCCGCTCTCCCCTTAACGATATAGAAATTGCAAATAATCGATAAGCTTGCATAGTTACAGTCAATTGTTTATAAGTCAATACTCGTGTTTTTGTAAATTCGTAGGAATGCAAGTATAAACTATTGGCTGTAACTTTGCAGGTTCATCGGTTTTTTGCAATTTTTATACCGCCAAATGCTCCTGAAATCTTTCAAGAAACATAATGAGATCTTCAGAATTAAAATCGGATAAAAAGTAAGGCTCCAGTGTTTTGTCGAATCTTTCTTTAACGACGATATTTATACTTTTGCAACACGGAAATTTTTATCAAAAATTTTTTTTATTGCTTAATGTTCTTTTGCTTTCTTAAACAGAAAGCTTTGTGACGATGACAATTTTTTTATCAAAGATTTTGATGTATTTTGATTTCAAGATTCCTGAGTCAAAAAAAACCTTTTTAAAAGATGACTGTCTGTATGTATATATGTATCTGACAAAAAAATTGTAGAACGATAACACTTCAAGGGAAGCTTATTATGAGCTGAAATTTTGCAAACATATGAGGTATTGCTCAACTTACAACTAATTAGATTTTGGGGCTGATTGGATAATAAAAAGTACATTTTTATAAAAAATAGTAACTTAAAAAAATGACAAAAATCGAGAAAAAAAATTTCTTATTTTTATACGTTTGATATGTTGAAAATATATATGGTTTCATAAAGTACACGTTATTTTCTTTCAATTGATATATCTTGAAATTATTTTAAAGTTTTTTTTTAATATAAAAAGAAAAATATAAATTTTACAAAATTTGTAAAAATGTAGAAAATTTTTTCTTATCTCTTTACACGTCAATCACATTGACGATATGAACTTTTTCTTAAAATAGGCATCATTTTCTTCCAATTTATATATCTAGCAATTACCTGAACGCTATTTTAGTGGAAGAAATAAAATTGAATTTTGAATACATATTTTTCGAAAATTGGTAATTTTAGTAAATTGAGAAATAATTTTTTATTCTGATAGACTTGAACAATAAAATATACTGTTAAAGTTTTTTAATGAACAATATTCAACAAAAAGTATCTATACGAAATTTTCGTGTAGGATATAATGAAAATTATTTTAATTAAGTTTTAAGATTGTCTCAGGCTGGCCATACTTAAACGCGTGTGTCTAATGAGTTAATTTTAGCTTTACTTTATTTAATGCGAATTACCATTATTAAATTCTCAAACTCGATTCATTGGGATCTCTCTTTGTGAAAGCATTCATTTAAAACAATTAGCAGCGGTTTTTTATATTATATCGTTTCTCATATTGTGATATGAAAACAATTTATCATATAAATTTTTATACTTTAAGTATATATTGACGCATGAACCACCTTACTAACTTAAGAATTGATTTAAAGAAATTAGGTAGTTTGAAGAATGCATTGTAAAAAATGAGTACTGTTGTTGATTAAAGTACTTTTTATATCAATGTGAACTTTAACTGATTATAATTTTAATCAATACATTTTTGCACTAAACTGATTATTCTTAGTTATTTAGTCGTAATAATATAAACACGTTTTATGTGTAGATAATTAATTAGCAGGCATTTTCTATCAACGTCAATTTACCCATAGTATTCATAAATATCATGTTATAACTTTTATCGTTAACAGATTTTGAAAATGTACAATAATCCTTAATTATTGTATAAATAAATCCTTAATTATGAATTTTCAAGAAAATATAACTGTAAGTATCGCACATATATTTATAATAATTTTCAAAAAGATACAAAATTTTCAAAATTTCTTAAAATTAGCTGTGAAGTACTTTTTTATTTATTTTGTCGATAAAACATAATAGCCAGCAATCAGGAAATAGGACAGCTCATGACAATATAATCAAGACTTCTTGATGTGACTAATTCAGAAGTGAGTATTTTCAAGGGTGAGTAAATCACTAATTAACAAATACTAATTCTATATAAAGAATTCAACATAAAGAAATTAGAATCAGGAAGTAGACTAAACTGAAATTTGAATATTACACTCACAAAGTTACATGGATCCCTATTATCACGTTATAAAACCTTATGAATCAGTCATTATTTAAGGTTTATCGTACATGTCTTTTAAGAAAAAACGAATTTTTTGTTGCATAAAATACTTTTGTATTATAACTTTATAACAATATGCCATCTTATTTTGACTTGAAAAGGGTTTATTTATAAAGAAATAATTATTTGTATAATACAGTGCAAAAGTCAATTAAATATTTCTTTTTTTTATATAAACGTATTGTTATCATAAACATGTTTCTTTTAAATGAAAAATTCTTGCGTGAAAGTATTTGATGAAAAGTTAGAATTATTTATTACCTTCTATACATTAATAATTTAATTTTGAATATCTTATTAATTAAAAAACGGGATTATCATAATTTGTTTACCATTTTGTTTTAACTTTTCACGTAATTTAAAATTAAAATTTGTCTTCATTACAGCTTTAAAATTACTTAATACCTACTTGTTAAATTATATCAATACATCCACACGAATCACTTTAGAACAACCGCACAAAAGTATATATATATCGACGGTTCATACTTAGACTAACGCATTTCAATTTTCCGAAAAGAGACACTAGGTATTACTTTACGTTAATCAAAAAATAACAATATATTATAAAATTTCAAAACTCTATCAATGAAAACCACGCGATCCATCCCCTACACCTACCCCAAATCTTCAACAAAGGTATCCCAAACTCCTCCCAAGCCCTCTCTGCTTACCGTGCAGCACTGAAAGGCGAGCTGGAGGAAGGCCGGCGGTGGGTCGGCCGCCGCGCAGATCTCCGCGACCGCCAGGTAGTCGAGGCCGAAGTTGTCGCTGCGCGAGAGGACGTCGGGATCGGCGGGCACGCGGCCGATCAGCTCGCACACGACGATGCCGAAGGAGAAGACGTCCGAGCGGTGGTCGTACCACTGGCCCTTCAGGCACTCGGGCGACATCCAGTAGGGGCTGCCGACGGTGCTCAATCTGCGGAGTCAGAGGGAGAGATGTGAGAATGTGGGTGGGGGGGATGCTTGAGTTAGTCCAAGTCGGCGTTATTTTAGTGGAAAGTACGGTATCTGTGTTTGGGATTGTGAATCGGCGTGATGAAAATTTGATGATGGGAAAACGAGCCGAATACAAATTAATGGAGATGTAGAGATAAGATGTTGAAAAACATAAAGATAATATTAATATTATTTTAATAATAATATTAATTATTTTAATATTAATTATTAATTATTTTTATTTTAATATTAATATTATCTTTATGTTTTTCAAGCATTTGACATTTTAAGATGCAACAAATTTAAGATCGGTCAATCTTAAAATAAGATTTTCTTTTTGTAGTGTTTGTTTAAACTTTGTTTCGTGTACAGAATATTACTGTGGTATTATTATAATTGGTACACATGAATGATGCTTTAACTTATTAATTGATAGAAAAATTTGTTTGGAGAGTTGAGATGCTTGACTGTCTGAAAATGCGTATTTAAATTTTAAACAAAAGTGGATCTGGAATCACTCTCAACTGGTCTGGGATGGTAATTTAATTCTCTAAAGTTATTTTGAGAAGATAACTTTAAGCTTGATAAATTTTAAACTCAGTTAAAGCTGTCTATTCTTATTCTTTATTTTACTAGCATACAAAAATTAGAGAGTTAGGATTAAGAGGAAAGATTCAATTTTTAGCTAAAATAACTCGTACTTGGTTATTTTAGTGATAAGGTGCATAATGTAAGGTATACTGGCTTATGCTGACCTATATATTTATGATTTTATCTGAAAAAATCTACGAATTTCGTTTTTATTCAAAGGTAATTTTGCTCTTTATTGAAAATGTGAAGTATTCATCGTGTCTAAATTAAAATAAAATATTTTATTAAATATTCTGCAATCTTTTCTGAATATTTATGTATTTATTTCGTTGGCAAAATTAATACCTAGTCAAAATAAATTAGTTAAAGAATCTTAGAACGGCGCATCTCTTACTATTTCAATGAAAAACAAAACAAACTTTGAAAATTTCAAATGGACTCAGATTTGTTGATTTTGCAAGACAAAATACATTGACGAATACATTGACTTGCAGTAGTTGCGGGTGTTACCACATTAATACATGTCCCTCGTACTTTGTAATAATAGAACAAATCTCACAGTTTCAGAAAATTACAGGACCCGCATTTCTGGCACTCTCTTAGTGGGTATGTTTGTTACATCATCAAATGAGTGACTGCAAGTGTATATACATATGCGTGTGTGAAATTACAGGCTTTAATGTATGTAGCGATAATTTAGTAATATGACAAGACATTTATTTTTAATAAACTGCAATAATTATATGTACCTGACACTCGACCTGACAAACATGCGATTACTATAAAAGCCACGTGGTAATACGATCCGTTCTATTATACACCTCCAGAATAAGACTATGAAAACTCAAAATCTAATTTACTTTAGTAAAATCAAGCAAGTAACGTAAATTTTTCATGGAACAAATTTTTTATATTTAAAATTTATTATTGTACTATAGTTCCTCAATCATATTAGAATAATTTTTTAACTGTATCAATGGCTTTTATTTCTATAAGAGCTACTTTGTCTGCTGTATCATAGTCTTGTTCTGGGGGTGCAATATCGTCGACTCCGTGTAAGAAAGTACCAATTCAGAATCTTCTTTAAAAGGCACCAATTTCGAAGCCGCTTAGAAAAGGTATCTCTTATCAATCCAATCAATTTTATCTGAATTTAAGTCTGCGCTACTGCTGAAAACTTAAATACGGTTAAAAAATTTTGGATCGCTGTAAGTGATACCTTCTCCAAGCCGCTTCCGAGTTGGTATCATTTCCAGAAGTTTCTCAGTTGGTACCTTCACGTCAAATAGATCTTTTACATATCCCAGAAAAAGGAACCATATGAGACACAGCTAACATATTTTGAAGGAGTTCAAAACTGATACATACATCTTTTGTGACATTTTGCTTTAAAAAAGTCATAAAAATGAGATCTTGTATAGATCTTTTTAAGATCTTCTTGAAATTTTCCTCCGATAATCAAACAAGATCTTCGAAAAATCTATACAAGACTTACACTTGAAGAATGTTTTATTTTGCAAAATTTTCATAAAAGGTATACCAATATTCTTATATATGTATACATCTTTTATGAAAATTTTGCGAAATAAAAAATTCTTCAAATGTATAGGTCTTGCATAGATTTTTCTTAAAAAGATCTTAATAAATATGTATGAATTATACACAAGCGCCTTCAAAGCATACCAACTACGTATCTCATACTTTACCATTATTAACACCCGCGAAAATAGTACATTATGTAACAAGGGCAAAAAGTCGAATATTTTTCTCGAGTTACATATAGTACTTTATGCCCATCTCAACTGTGTCCCCTTTTTGACTTGGAAAGCGGGACTAATGGACTGTTAAAAGACAATCGAAAATCAGGTTTATCGGTAGAACTTGATGAAATAAAGGAATTTTGACTATTTTCTATCGAAGTCACTTTTCTCCCGAGTGAAAGAAATGACTTTCTTCCCGCTAATCATTTTCGCGGGCAAAAAGTGTAATTTTGATCTCGCCTTTCAGGAAAAAAACTGGCCATTTTTCGTTCAGACGGGCATAAGGATCTCTTTAACACGAAGGAGAGAGATTCTCACCTGTAGCCCGTGCTGGGATCCGGAATCTTGGCCGCCAGGCCAAAGTCCCCGACGACGGCGGTGAGCTCGTTGCTGGCCTCGTCGCGCTTGACGAGGACATTCTTGGAGGTGAGATCGCGATGGAAGAAGCCCTTGCTGTGGAGGTAGGCCATGCCGCAGGCCGTGTCCCGGGCGAGCTTCATGCGCGTCGGATGGGGCAGGGAGGTGTGACGGGCCATTATCAGCTGCTCCAGGCTGCCCCCGTTTATGTACTCGGTGAGGGCGTGGAGCTGGCCCTCGTGCACGCACACGCCCATGAACCTGGAAAGGTCATTTTAATGGTTTGGTTGTGGTTCGCTGGTTATGGTGTGGTGACTTTGTCGTTTTCTCAAAATTCATCATTAACAAAAAATAAAAATCCCAGTGAAAGTGGACATTGTAGACATTCTATTAAAATTTTGGTGAGTTTCGGTTGCCAAGTAAATTGAAGAGAAAAAAATGTTTGAAAATAGAACTTTTTATATGGGCTTTTATGGCGAAATATATACATTTATGTCTGTAACATAGGAATAACCGTGATTTTTTTATAAAACCACCAGGTGATTATAGTTTCTTAACTATAGATCAGAATTATTTAACAAAAATACCCGGTTGCCAAACAAATATAAAAAATATTTAATAAATAAGTAAAATGAGCGCATTTTTGGTATGCATATATACGCGTATTGTTATTATTTTTCATATATTTAGGTCAATAAGAATGATAATTGATAATGCATCTTTTTTATTGGAATTCTGTTGGTTATTAGAAAAAAACATTGTAAATAAAAAGTAAATAAAAAACAAACAATTATGTTAACTATGTATATAGTAGGAAATAAGTGGTTTTAAGCGTTCCGAGATGATTAATTAATTTGGACGTTAGGATTTAATGCTGATTTTTGGGCTTCTTATTCAATTTTTTCTATTTCGTTCCGAATTTTAAATTTTGAGTAATTGCCTATTATTCATGTATACTAATATTCTCTACTAAAACGTTTTTCTATTGCGTTACAGGTGTTCGAAATTAAAATTTATTTTCGAGATACATAATAATAAAATAAATTTTACATTAATCTTTTTGTATATATTTTGAACAATGGTTTGTTCATTCAATTGAAAAAAAAAACATGTGCATGGTATATGCATCAGCATTAGTCACTATTTGTGTACACGGCTAAAGAGGTAAAATAGGTCTATCGATTTAAAAAGTCAAATTAGACGCTCAATCCACGGCGTTTCAACGACTTTCGTCGTCCTTTTCAAGTGTCATACACTGCGCAGTATCTGTCACCTAGAGACAGCCTCAGTTTCAGATTAGTCATCGAATCAAACGACCTACATCTCCTTTTAATTACCATTCTAAATCAAACCATCCATTTGCTCTTAAACCAACAATCCAACCCATCGAATCAATCAACACACCGTTCATACCCCCATTCACCAATACTCAAATCATTACGAAACGATCCCTCCTATCAACGTAATATACACCGTTACCTCCACTCTTCTAACCATCTCACAAGGAGAAAAAAAATCATTAATAGTATAGATAATATAATAATAATATCTATAATAACAATAATAATAATAATATCTAAAAGAATAATATCTATAATAGATGATACTACACTGAAAAAAAAAATTTGTTAAATCTAAGTAAACGTTTCCTTGAATTGTACTAAGAAAAGATTTACTTAAATTTAGTAAATATTTCTTAAATTTAGTAAATATTTATTGAATTGATGAATACCATTCTAAACATAATTAAATATTTACTATTATCGAATAAATCTTTTCTTAGTACGATTCAAGGAAACGTTTAATTAGATTTAACAATTTTTTTTTCAGTGTAGTAAATTAATAGACAGTCTAGTAAATTGGATAAAATCAGAAATTTAGGAACATGTTACTTAGATGCTATGATGCACATTCCAAGACAGATGGTCAATTGGTGCTATCTGCCATAGCCCCTAATATTTCCATTTTGGTACAATTTCTCATAGAAAAATCATAAGAGCAAAGATTTATATGCATCTGTCATGTAATTCCATGTGTTTATTTCCTAATAACAGTTCATAACAATCATAGTAAGACTCAGTTTAACGTCTCTTATGATTTTCAGTCCAACCCCTATACCAGTAATCATTACTACCTTTTCCCTCCGTGCACCGACATTCACCCCAAGAAATCAAAGAAAATCCACTACACTCCACCCACCTCCAACAACAACCTCCACCTCGAGAAATCTACCCACTGCACGGGTATATACTCCTCGCTATCTCTTTGCATTGTCGCTGTGTAGACTGCAGCACAGGCGCCAATGCTCGATCAACGACATTCTATCTCGAAGCCACAAAGGCGAGCGAGCGAGAAAGATCGCCTCGTAATCCACTTCCGTATAAAGTCCGCGCGCGGCGACCTTCGAGTGCCGTTATGGTCGAAACCCGAAGGTCCTCGACCCACTTGTAAGCTGGTATACACTGCACCGCTGCAGGCCTGTTGAGCGTCGGATGGATGGACGGTGCTGCGTTTGCTAGATGCGCTGCGCGTGCACTTGTGCAGTCGAGTGCAGTGGCTCGGGTGATCGATGAGTGTGTTTTTTCTTTCTTCCTTTTGCGGGAGGGGGGGTTTTCGAGTGGTGGGCTTGGAGAGGACTGGAGGATTTTGGAATTTGAATGCTCTGCGGTGTATAGGGTGGATGTCCGTACTACTGCCACCCAAATCTATTTCGTTATAAATAAAATATAAACTCTATCAAATAGTATCTGAAAAATATATATAAGCAATCCGTAGCTGTTATTAGTAGAATGAATAAACAAACGTGACATCTTTTGATTTCAGAGACTTTTAAAACATAATAATAAAATTCCAGGCTACGAAAACGTTTAAAATTATGTCGTTAAAATATTGCGAAATAGAGAAGACTATTATTTATATATTAGAGCGATATATGCAATAAAAAATAGTTTAATAAGTAATATTTATATACCAGATATATCTACCAGATAAAAAAGGAAATTTATTAAAGGCATTTTATTTAATTATTGGATGGCAGCGTTAGGTACAAGCGTTTTAGATATTTTCGTATTACTGACATGTCAGTAGTTCGGTAAGAAAACGGTGCATTTGCCCAACTACTAACACAGCCGCGCGAGTTAGTGAGTATAATCTTAGCCTCCGTGGCTTCAACGGTGACGTTCATTTTGCATGATCTTTAACGCTTCCAGGGGAAAGATTTGAAATTTTTGTTACAATACATTTCACTAATCATTTAGATACCTATACGTAAAAGCTTAAGTCCAAAGTATACTTTAAGAATGTTATTTAATCAATAGATATAAAATTAAATATTATTGTTTGGGTATGAAAGTAAATGGGTGTGAATAGTCGGGGTGTCAGTAGTTGGTTCCGGCATATTTTCAGGGTGTCAAGAATAGCTCATGAGAATATTATTATTAATTTCATGAATTTATAATTAAAAATAATCTTTATTGAAATTGCAACCTTGTTTTTATTATCTACATGTAATATATAATGATAAATAAATAGAAAAATATATATTTTTATTTAGCAAATAGAATAATAAGTCGGGACATTCACCCTAAGTGCTGAAAAACTCCATGGGGATTTTGTGATGATGATGCGTGGTTGTGGTTTGGGTGGGTGAAGACTAATTTGGAAGGGAGTTTTTTTTAATTGGAGTAAGGAATGACGTTTTTTTTTAAGACGAAGAATTATTATTTGAAGGGAGGGGAAAGGGTTACTATCACAGCCGTTTGATCTTTGAAAGAATATACGAGAAAAGAAAGTAAAAAAAAGACATAAAAAAATGCAATAAAGTGTAGAAGTTAAAGGTCCCCAGGAAATACATAAATTGAGATTTACGGAATTTTATGAAAGATTGCGTGAATTTCAATGAAATAATTTACATGGAAGTAAAATACGTATTTATCATATCTTTTTTCAGTTTTACGTATAAATACGTTGTGTAATATGTTTGGGAGAGGTGCCATTTTTATAAATATTAAATTTTCAACATTAATTTCAATCATTCTTTTCATTTTTAATATTTTTATGAATTGTGTTTCTTTCAGCTTTCTTTGAAATCTACGTAGTCTTTCACAAAACCTTTGGAATCTACACTTATATTTAGCTTACACAACGAAGACTATAAAATTATTTTATCAACCAAAAAGAATAATTAAATGTCCTGCTCTCAAATATTTAAACTGCAGATAAATATTTAAATTAAGATTACCTATCAAATATTTCACTTCATCGTTTTCTCTCATCGCCGACTATTCCATCAGCGCTATCCCATGACTCAACTATTTTGCCCCCCAACAGTACCTCACGCACGAAACTCGATCGCACTACCGATAAAAGACGAACAAGAGGAAGCTCATACCCTGAGAAAAACCAGCCGCGGGAAGTGCATACAAAACCTCGGCGCGACGATCCCGAGATCTCCTGCGCAGTGACATATCCCGATGTTTTTATAAATACTCCGAGTGACTCGCTGAAAAAAAAAAGAAGAGAGAAAAAAAAACAGAGCCTCGATCGCATCGACCTCTCGATCGCTCGTTAATACACCTGGAGCTCCGAGGTAATTATGGATTCACGCGCGCGCGTTCGGCGCCCCGTTCGATCGCGACTGCGCGGGTCATTGCGTTGTATGATGTGTATGATTCGTTGTTCATTCATGTGCTGCGGCGATGGGAATAAAAAAGAACGCGAAGGGAATTTAATGAGGCTGTAATCCTGTTACTCAATTGTTGCAGTGAGCGTTGGGGATTGTACTGTATGGACGAAAATTTGGTTTTTGAAATATTGGTGAGCAATGATACCAGATAGGAAAAAAGTTGTAGTTGATAGTTGGTAAGCACTATTGTAAAACAATGTATTTGTTTTGTGGTTACCTGCGAAGTTTTTTAGTTAGATTTATTATTTGTGTTGCTACGTTCAATAAAGGCTTTAAGTGTAAATAAACAATTTATTATAGATTTAATCAAGTTTCAACCGACATTAGGTTATGTTAAAGAAAATTGATGTTCATCTTCAACTTCTAATTCTTAGCTTCGTATGTTAGTCAAGAAATTAGTCAATAACACTTTTTTTAATTATGCTACCCAACGTATTTTTGCAACTGTTAATACTACAGAAAAGCTAATTGTTCAATTTTGTACTAGAAACTGTAGCTTTCTTAGTAACATGCTTTTTCAGAGAAGTTATTTGAAATTGAATTTGTAGTAATTAATCAATTCTGATAGTTATGGTGGTCAATGTTTATCTGATCAACTGATCATTATATAAAGTGATGGATAATGGAAAAATTAGTTCAGCATTGAAGAACGTGGAAAATAGTTCTAGAGTACGTCATGAACAAACAGCTTTAATTACCAAAAAAGTTAATGAAAGAACGATTGTTTTGGCATTGAAGAAAAGTGAAGAAAATGTTGTTGATTACTAAAAAAAAGTTTAATGTTTCACTGTCTATTAATTTACTCTCTTAACTTAATTATTCTATTTGTGTAGTTATTCTGATCTAATTATAAATAGTAAAAAGTGTTAAATACCAATTTTAGTTTCATAACAACAATGAAAAATACTCTCAGTAAACAAAAAGTCTTTCGAAAAATAACTGCACCAAAATAATTTATAACTTGCTTTTATCCAATATAAAAATTGAATTGGCTCGTATTACATAGGAATAGTTATACCATATACCTTTTTTCTTCTACAACTCGATATCGATTATTACTTTAGTGCATCATATAATTCACGAGATAACATTAACAGTTAAACATCAACCAAAAGAGAACTTCCTTCACGTACACGGAAAATGTCACTCGACATTCGAAAATACATTTTTGCATAAATAAGCCGTCGTCGTCTTCGTCCAAACTGGAGAGAGTGAGAGAGAGAGAGAGAGAGCGTGGACCGCGTAAAACGAAACCGCCCACTTTGGCTCGGTATCAATGCGACTCCGTGACTTACGTCTCGCTTGTCTTCGAGGATGAAAAATCAAAGGTCACCCACGTGCATATAATGCACGCGCACCAGACATGAGCAAAATTTATCTTTTTTTGTAAACTATAGAGATGCAAGATACTTAGAAGTTAAGATATTAGATTCAAGGGTTCAAAAATATATTGTATGTAAACCCGTAACTAAAGGAAATGAAAATTTAAAGTATCTAAAAAAACTATCTAGATATCTCGGTACTTATATATAATGTTTTAGTAAAAAGTCGAGTAAAAATATCTAAGCAAAATACAATCTTGATACATTAAATTAAATTTTTTTGTTTCAGACACGGTATAGTCTTTCTCTAGATTCTATTTAGATATCTAGATACTACCTTTTGTACATTTTTTCTCAATGCTTTTTGAATATCTATATACTTTTTTCTAGATACTTTTTATCTAGATTCTATTTAGGCATCTATAATATATACTTTTTATCTAGAAACTATCTACGTATTCGTCTAGACATTTTTAGCGAAATATATGCATAAAATCGATGCAGAAATATTTTCAATATTGTAATGTTTCATTATCAAAAAAAAATACATTTTGCATCTAGATACATGTATCTTTAACACCGTCCATGACTAACACACACACATATACACGTGCTCGCATCCACGGTCGTGAAAAGGGCAACAACGGTAGCGGCTATCGCGATTTTATTGCACCCTTATCGACAACAGTTCTTTTCGCTCCACCTCAGTGTCGGCAAACATAAAACGCACATATATACCCTCCTGTCTATAATTGCGTGCAAAACAATTAATCCGCGCGGTTTTCTCTTTGTGCGCGAGCACGTGCTATGCACTGCCAGACTCTTTCTCCTTTTTTATTCGCGCGTCGGTGCCTTGTAATTTATCGCTTTTAATTATACCAGTTCTTTTTCCGAAAAAAAAACGACAGCAGAGGAGATCATAAGAACGCCTAGTTAAAGAAGGAGTTGTTTTGCGCGCATCGATTGCTCTATTTCACCGATTTTGCTGCGCGAGGCGAAAGTTTCGCTGCTCGTGGACGCAAGACGATGGTATATGTTTGTAGCTTGTAGAGGTGCTGGACCACTTTCGATTGCGCTCTTTTTTTGTATATGGAAATGCGCAATTAGACGGCGAGTGATTAAAGATAGTTTTAGATCGAGCGTTTCTTTTGCTTCTTTTATGTTTCTTTCGGAAGGATGTTGAGTGTAATTTTGTTAAACGCGTCTTTGACTAATTAGGGATTTGGTCAGATGCGCGTTCGGAGAGAAGAATTATGGCTTTAATGGCGAAGAAATTTAGAAAGCTCGTTTTTCGTAATTTTGGGCGGTTATGTAATTTTCTTGCATTTGACGTGTGTTCGACAAATGAAGTAACCCAAATTTAGAGCTGTTATAGTACATTTATGTTGCATTAAATTGTTGTGACAATATACAAGAATCGTAATACTTGTATAACATTAGCATTATTAAATAAATAATATTAATAAATCGCATTATTAAATCAGTGAACTCGATACCGTCGCCCATTTAGAGCACACAACAACATAATATATCAGAACTCGATTATACAATTTGCCAACAAAGAACAATAGATTACTTTTGTTTACTCAAAAACGAAACCTTGTACATAATACAATATCACCACAATCACGACAAGACAAGTCGCAATTTATAGCTGGCTTCTAAAGAAAAAGAAAAATATATATTACGAAAGCGTCCCACCATCGAATTATAAAACAAAACACGAAACGTAATGCAGAGGCGAGTGTCTAGTACCCGACTAATCAGCGAATGAGATACGATTGCGAATTTTACGACACGGCACGAACTAGCAGCGTCGCGAAAACGTAATCGACGTTGACGGTTTTCGTTCAAGGACTGCAGCAGGAGGAATCTATCTTGAGTTCTTGTCTACCTGGCAGATTATACTGTGGTGTATAGTTCTAAGAGAGGAAAATCGAAGACAATAAGTGTAATGTTTTTATTTTGGATTAAACACGTGTTGAAACGAATGCGCTCTGTATGTCGAATTGCATAATATTTACCTATATCTTTGATATTAAATTGTTCATTTTATTATATACATCGACGATTTTGTGAAAACGTATCTTTTTTATGTAAACTGCAGAAATTTTTTAATTTTCAGTGTGTATTTAATTTTTTTTCCATAGATTACTTTTTTATGAACTTTTAAATTGACTTACTAGGTACACATCTAAAAAATAAATATTCACTGCCACGAGTTTTATTGAAAATAGGAAACGCTTTTTAGTAAAGAAAATTTCCTGTTCATATATCTTTTTTGATAAAGCGGCGATTGAAACTGTTTGAAAAAAGTAAAATTCTGTTATTTTATTCGACAATTTATCCTTCAGAAAGATAAAAAATACGTATAATAATATATATTATTATTATAAGATTTTTTATCATGAAAAATGTTTAAGAACATCTACGGAGTTTATAATTGGAGACTAATTTAGAAATTAATCATTTACAATAATGATAAGAGTTATTTTCATAATTTTATTATTGTCTAATGTAAAAACAACTTTTTACAGTCAGATAAAACCTAGTCTCACCACTTCTATATTTAAAAATCTGTACCCCGACTGATTTACAAATATATTCTTAGGTAAAAGTATCTATTATGGATCGGATTTAGGGGTACATTTTATACTTTTGTAAAATTCTGATTGAATAAGTGTATAACGTTAAAACTTTTGACAGTACTTGAAGGGCAAGACTTTCATTGAACATATAATGCCGTTATAATACAAATTAAACGTTAGTAATTAATTATATTAACAAATTAAACGTTAATAATTAATTATATTAACAAATTAAACGTTAATAATTAATTATATTAACAAATTAAACGTTAATAATTAATTATATTACGTATTATGAAACAATGTAATCGCACGATGTCCGGGTGTTTCAATATTTATGTCCCTGTTATGAAACGTAATAAATATGTAAATATTACTTTATTTGACTGCTTTTACTTACAATTGCTATATCTATCGCAAATAATGCGCCTAATATACGCAAGTAATAACGTCAACATGAGATTGACATACTTTTTTAAAAAGTTTTTAATAGCAACAGAATGATCATATTTAGGGTTATGCCTCATATAATCGACTTCGTAATCTATAAGTTACAGGTTAGGCTGCTAAATTCAATAAACATACTTATTTTACTACGGACTTCTACTAACTCGCGCACATATTATGAAACAGCTATATAAGAATCGCATCAACATTAAAACAGTTTGTAGATAATTCAAATCTACGGACCGAAAGCTACAATTTAAGCTATTGCACATGGTGTCAAGTCATTTATATTTATAAATACAGTTCAAAAACAAAGTCGTATATATCAGCTGCTTTGGCTCGAAAAACCGCTGATCTGCACCGGTTTGGAGACACGCAAAATTGAATGATATTTTATAATACTACTTATTCTATAACAATACTCATGTTCGTGTATTTACAGACAAAAATATTCATAATTATCAATAAAATTTTTATATTCGCTTATGTATGTTATATTTATTTCTTATCCCTGGTAGAAAATTATCTAGTTTTATCGAGGCCCTCGATTATTTCCTTGGCAAACTAGATAGATCTACATAGTTCTAGATTAATTTTCTACCAGGGATGTTATCACTTTTTATACTGTTTCATAAAAGGGACACCGTTAAGAGGGTGTTTCATAATAGGTACTTTTACTTTATATTGCGTACAGTTTCTTTTAGGGACAAGTCTTAAGATTCTACTTGAAGTAAAAACAATGTAGATTATAAAAAAACTTACTGAGCAGAGAAAACTGCATTTTTTGTGATAAATTACCCATATGAAAAAAACAAACCATTTTTTTATATAAGCCAGTCAAAGATAGCTTCTTCAAAATAAGTAACTTATAGATGCCCAAGATTGATGGTTTGTTTGTTGCCCACGTGTACGTCCTCTTTTCTAAACAGATCTCGCGCTTGTTTTTTTTTTCTCTTCGAAAACTGCGCATTTTTCGCGCGAACGCGCGCGACAGCTCATCGAGCTATTTTAACGGCGACGGACCGGATTTTGAACGAATGCGACGGAATTAGAGAGGGATTTTCTATTCTCAGCCAAAATATGCATGGCGCTTTGTAAACGGTGACGAAATGAGTTTTCAAGTTTACGAGTTCGTAATATTGAAAAAATTTGTCGAATTTCACGAGGATGGAAAATTTATTAGAAGGCTATTTCATTGATCGCTAAAGATGCAGAGATAACCTTAGGTATATTTTGCTATCTTTATTTAACTCATTTGTGTGTATAGGTAGATTATTTTATTTTAGTTAACGGAAATGAAAAACAGTTTTAGTACAAGTCGTGATTCATTTGTATAAAATTAAATTGTATATTGAGTGTAAGATAGATGTATCTTTAAATTTTTCGACAATCTATCTAACACTAAGTTAGAAAATGTAAATCGATTACTTCCAATGAGACCATGAAACATTGTTTTAGTAAATAAATGATTCACTTAGGCACACATTCAAAAGTAATGTGATATACCCTAAAGAGAAATAAAATTTATATAATTACAACGACAGATTTATTCCACTGTCTATATAAAAGAACATTAAGTAAATTAGCGAACGATCAGCAAATTCTAAGCTTACGTAACCACAACGAAATTCGGTTGGGCCGAACTTAAATTTCGCCCAACGAGCCGTAATTTCACGACAATTTCGTTCAATTAAACTTCCTATCTCGCGCTAGCAATAATTACTACAATACCAACGAAAAATCAAGAAAAGCTCAAACCCTCGTAGCAATTTAGAACACAAAAGAATTCGACACCGCTAAATTTGGTCTTATAGCCAATTCGCCTCGCCGTTTAATTACTCGACTACTTCGACGTAGCTCTAACCTCCCTTGATAACACGTCATAACCAAATATCGCTCTAAAAATAAGTGGGATATATCGAGCGTGTCCGGGGCAAACTTGAAATTAAGCCCCGCTGACCGCTTATGTATTCACTGATCCGTTCCATCCCCGCCGCGTGGATTCACTTCCTGCGGCCTGTATTACGTATACGTGTGTACCGCGCCACCCCACATATTGTATACTGCGCTGACGTCTGGGGTTAACTTGGCGAGTAACGAGGCTAACGGTGTGTACACCTCGATTACTCGCTGTAATGTACAGCAGGATCGAAGTTTTAATGCTGCGTTGAATATATAATTCGTGGCAAAAGTTATAATTTTAACTTAACATTGATGATAGTTTATATCGGAAAGTACTTTATCAGTTTTTGGTTTGTTGACTAATATGATACTTGCTAAAGTTAAATTGAATGAATAGTACAAGATTCATATGGGTGATTTTCACGAAACTGTCCTTTTTGATGGCCCATCTTATAAATGCTATTGAAAACTGTTTCTATAATTCAAATCACGTGATTATGGAATTATTATATGTTTTACTAAAAGATCCATGATATTAAATAACATATTCAGCATAATAAAGTAGCGTAAGCAGGCATAATATACCTCAAATGTCTCCTCCGTGGAAAGTTTTTAGTTTAATTTTATGCAGTAAATTAAATATAGCTGTCTTTATGTGAAATTAGAGTAATTCTAAAATTGCGCAACTTAAAGTACAAATTAATATGAAAATTTTGTATGCGGTCAGAGTTTGTAAAAGTTTAATTTACTAGTTTAAAATATAACTCAGTCAGTGTTTCTGTCCCTTCCGTGAGAATAAACATGCACGCGTCTATATGATCGAAAATAATGTCCACAAATAAGTCCACAAATACAATGTATTATAATCAAACATTAACAAATGTATAACATGCATTTATAAAAATTCAGATATATATATATATATATATATATATATATATATATATATATATATATATATATATATATAAGCTCTGGCTTGCGTAATAAAAGCAGTTTGATACCACGAAGGGGACATCAAAAAGGATAGTTTCGTGAAAATCATCCATATACTGTTTTTACCATTGATATAACTTACCTTTAGCATGGCTCTTAGTGTTCGATCAATAATTTATTTTATCAATTCGCTAAACCATAAATTGAAAGTAATGTGTACGAGGAATTACTATTGATTCTATGAAAAACAAATAACTTTAGACAAAGAGCTTCATTTATGCATTTATGTAGGTAGTTCTATATTTTTTTAAATGGGCAAGCATTTAGGTAATATCTAATCTAACCAATTACCTATATGTCTGCAGATATCTATAAGATGCAAATAAGATGTGATTTTGAATATTTGATACCTTCAAAATATTTTGGTATTTCTTGAGATATGTTTAGCCTTTTAGTTTAATACGATTATAACTATACACAAAGAACAAATTTAGTAATGACTACGATTATATACACGATTAGTAATTCCAAAACGAAAAGTAAACTAGTTATAATTGCCTCACAATTCAGTATTTAACTATCGTATAATGAATAAAACTTTATATAACCTCAAATTCTTATTTTTGTATGATCTTATACTAACAAAACACGGGCACGCCAAAATGTTGTCATAATTAATCAAATGCTTAAGCCCCCCTCCGTCAGTAAAATATGTGCTCATCTTGCATTGTACCCAATCCTAACCGAGTTTACCGTCAATTATCCATATATTTTCCTCCTCGGTTACATAGACCAGTTACCATTACTTTACCTCTTCGCGCACAAACTAATCACTTCCTATACTACGGTAAAATCGAATGCTTACATGCACTTTATGTATACACCAACCTCAGTATGTTCGGATGGCTGAGCTTGTTCATCAGCTGCACCTCCTTGAGCATGTTCGGCCGATTCGCCGGAAGTTGGTTCATTTTCAGGACCATCACCTGTCCCGTCATTTTGTGGGTGACCTGGAAAACACAGAGAAAGAGAGCCATCGGTTAGACGCATGTACATGTGCATTATACATTGTGCGCGCGATGTGCAGACTCATCAAGAACGCGTCCTTGCGTTTTACATTAGCCCGTGGCATCGCGGAAAATATATGAGAGAAGCGCAAATTCATCGGCGTTTGATTTTGCTTTATAGCCTTTTTGGCAATTTCCGGCTGGAAGTTAATAGTTGGTAGATAGCGGGATCGGGTGTCATTGTTTGACGTGGTTGTGTACGTGATTCAAGGATGATTCAGGATATTGTGTGTTAAGGTATATAATTTTATGGGTAGTAATTGTTGTGAAGGTTGTAATTCATATTTCCAAAAAAATTGTCTGAATTAATTGGAATTTGCAGGATATTTATATTGCATCGTCATAAAAATCTTATTATACGTTGTGCGTTAAATATAGTAGCGATTTTTACAGGTTTTTTTTACTGATTACACCGGACCTCCTCATGATCCGGTATGTAACCGATATTTTTACAGGTATTAATATTGTTGTGGAGTTATAAAATTTATAAATTCACATATTAAAAACGTTTTATTTTTTAAATAAATTGTTGTAATTTAATATTTGTTTCGTAAGTTTATGAATACTTGAAATACAAATAAACGTGTAAAAATACACCCGTTACTAATCAGACATTTGGCAAAGAAACAAAATGTTGATACAGAAACTATTTGGTCCTGAACTTCAAATATTTTGAAGACTTCAAAGACTTCTGGTGAAAACAGACGAACGTTATTAATAATTTAAATATAACGACCATTAAATACCGACTCGAATGACATATAATACTCTGCAGTTTTGAACCCTAGAATATCAAACAAGGGTATGTAAGACCCCAACAAATTTTCTTTCATCAAATCTAAAAAAAGGCATATAATTAAACAATTTTGTATATATTTTTAAACGCTTTTGTGTATATACAGTTATAAACTAGATACCCTAACGAGAATATCCTGTCACAGTTTCCTCAAATCTGTCGAGTTTTAAGAAAGCTACAGCTGTTAAAATCTGCGTGATGGGGTCACGCAAGCTATGTACACCCGGTAAGTGTTAACATAAGTATCATTTACGTCGCCGTTCTAGGGTTAACGATCCAGACTATTATGTACCATTAAAACACTCAATCAGCACTCCGCCACTAGAAAAGCACAAGGTGTACGAAACACTTCCTGAACTCGCGCGCGTGCGCATTATCTGTATTCAAGGATACGGCCACTATAGCCAATCGTCAGCGCAACGTTTTCTAATCACCTCCAGCCACCTGATGTACGTGCCTCCGCTCATACGAACAATACGACTTGCGCTAAAATACATAAGCGCAACCTCTCTCGTATCCTTCGCGCAAACGCTCTCCGTAAAAAAAACGCTCATCAAGCCAGCGGATCATTCGCGTAAACTTCTAATCGCAAGAAGAGGAAAAAGACACTCGAGAGAGAGAGAGAGGGCATTTTATCGCCAGCACCACGCGTATATACATGCACGTGAGAATGCAAAAGCCATATATTCTCACACGGAGAAAACGCTCGTCTCTCTTTCTCTCTCACGCGGCGCGTCCGATGCGATAGAAGAAGGGGGGGGGATTAATTTGTAACAACAGCACACACATACTCGCGGCATCTGGTTGACGGCGCGACGACGCGTATAGAAATCTCTCGAATATAATTAAGAGGGAAATCGCGCGACGACGAAGCAGACGTTGCGTTGCGTTGGCGAGGAGCGATGAAAGTGCTTTGCGCGCGAGGAAACCCTTTTTTTTTCTCGGAGAGGGGAAGTCGCGAAGACTTTTACCATTGTGCGGAGCGAGGAGTGTGTACTCTCATCGAGGAGGGGACGGAGTTTTGAGGTGCACGCGTCTCGCGAAAGTTCAGGAATGCGAGTGTGGTAAACGGGGGAAGCGTGAGTTTTCATTGTTTGAGCGATTGTCGCGCGTTTGCGGGAGGATTGTCGAAAATTGGAGGCGTTTTTCTTGGGATTCGAGGAATGCGTGGAGGGAATGTCGGGGAAAAGTGAGGTTATCGAAGAGGTTTCTTTTGGGGTATTGTGGTTTGTGAACTATAGGAGAGGTTGTTTCTCAGTGGGTATAATAGGGAAGAGACGTGATTTTTCCATAATTTTTTTTATTAATCTTTAAGTAAAATCTTACACCGAAGTGAAAGAAATACATTTTTTAAGTCAATATTTGGTACATGGGAATTTTTTAAAAATATATAATTTCTAATTAGAATTTAAAGCGCGCCCAAACATGGCCCAACCATGATAAACAATATATAGATCATCAATCATAATATAACAGATTAACAATACTAAAAAAATGTTAAAAAGATTTTTCTATATGTGTGATCTAAATCCATAATAATTAAAAGTATAACAAAGAAATTTATTAATATACCAACGAAACATGATGCCTGCTCCGGCAGCCATCTTGAATTTATGTACCAATAACAAGGAGTCAGCAGTTTAAACACAGTTGAAAGTTTCAATTAATTTCAATTAAACTTTCAATTAATATTTATAAATTGTATAAATGTTAATTTTCACGAAACAAGCGTATTGGGTATATGTTAACACTATTCTATGGTAGAAAAAAGAATTTCAGTGTTTTGAGATACCATGTCTCTTCCCTATTGCGATAAGATGTTGATTTAAAATGAATTAATTCTTAAGGTAGATAATGGAATATAACTTTATTGATATAAAAAAGTTAGTTTCTAAAGAAAAACTTTTAAGGTTATCCCTTAAAATCAAGTATGGAGAAACTTCTGAAATTTGGAGCAAAATCAATTTTTATCTAAAAGAATATCCTTGCAAAATGTCAGATCGCTGTACCGTATAGATTTTGAGTTATAGGTACTCATCTAAAGTTCACGCGTTTCGGGTCTTATTTCAATAGAATATGGCGATTGAGCAAGTCTCGAGAAATGTATGAAAATTTAAGAAAAATTAAATGTAAACCTGATAAAGCATATATTTTCATTTCTAGAAGCTGATCCATACAGTACTGAAATAATATTAATCCAAAGATCGTATATCTCACTTTTGATCATAACTACGCGAGTCAAAAGTTGATGTTTCCGTTTTAATTTATATATTTTTCATTTTAATTGCATTAAAACAACATGGAAATAATTATTTTATGCTATTCTTATTTTACATATAAAGAAATTCATGTATATTGAGAATTTTATTTTTCAGCTTTGTTTTGACTTACATATTATTAGAAATGTTGGGGGCAACTTTTCGATCGATATGTTGCAATAATACAAATTTGTAACTTACCAGAAATCTACTTTAATTTCCCATTATAATTATATTTTTGTATTATATAAAAAAATAACTACTTATTCATACGCTTTGAAGCTTATCAAATTATAGGTTTACAATAATTACAGAATTCGTCTGAACTACTTCTTTTCGAAAACAAAACTGCTTTTGAAATATAATTAAATTATGCATTTTGTTCGTTTTTATGGCATGTAGATAAATACGTAGTAAAAAAGAGAAACTCACTATTGTGTCATCATGGGAATCTATCTTAATTGAAATTTTGGGCTACGTGAAAGTTGCAGGAAATGCGGGCATTTGTAAATTACTGGTCTTACATTTTCGCATGAATAATGTAACACATATTATGCAGTGAGAAAAAAGATTCGACAGATAATTTGCTACGTTTGACGTATTTGATAAATAATAGTCAATTTAAAAAAAATTGTGCCTCTTTGTAGTATTTTATGTAACAAGTAAAGAATCCGTTTTAATTCTATTATTAGAATAAGTATCAGATTATTGAATTTTCATGTTGCTTAGCGATAAGATATAAAATAATTTTTAAGTAAGTAGAGTGATTCTTAAAAATGTACACAATTATAAGACTTATCAGATTATTCTGTTTCGTTTTTAAATACATAATAACTTCTTAATTGAACCTAATGGATGTTTCTTATATACTCTATTATGTACAACCATTCGCCTATAATCGATTGACCAACCAAAAACAGCTTGAATCATTTATTTTAGCAGGTAATCACTATTTCAGACTATAATTGCGATTACGTAAGAGAATATTTAAAAATACAATAGATATCGATTATACATTTTAAAGCTTGAACATCAAACTTCAAAAAACATCTTTTTAAAGAAAATCATATACACTGCTTTGTTTTGTAAGGATGTAAGTAAAAAAAATACCAATTAAGAACAAAAAGTAATATAGCTACTCAATATCAATACCGAGGCTTAAAAAGTCCGTTTTTAGTTCATTATAATTAGATCAAAAGTTTAAAAATTTGTTTCAATGTACAAAGTTTTGTGAATTAAAAAAGCAAATTAAATCTTAATAATCGTACAATAGTTTTAAAATTGCATAATTAAGAGAATCCCAGTAGCTATATATTCGTTATTTGTATTTTTCTTTATATTTTTTACTTATATATAAGTAAAATATACCGGTTCCCATTGAAAATAACCTTTACTGACAATTAGACTTGCTACGAGACAAATATTTTTTATTTATTACAATAATCTCTCATTCATTACCCTTAACAATCCACAAGAACCATATTTACCTACACAATTACATCCAGACTCTGACACCAGCCCTCTGCTCCCAAAATACCTCCATTGTCGACCACCCGCCTATTAATAAAGCTCCACAAGTAAACAAAACCCGCCTCTTCGAAAACAAAACGCAAGCAAATATATACACCAAAGCATCGGCACGTGCCTCGTCGGGCAAACCTCGAAAAATCCCACTCATCCGCGAAAAAAGAATGTCTTCAAAAAACAGCAAAAAAGAAGAAAGAAAGGGAAAAGTCTAAATCACAGCTACACGACTATCATATCCGCACGGGGAGAGAGCCGCCGCGACGAGGATGTTCCTTGGCACGGGTCATTGCTGGACAGCGGCCAAGCGGCGATGACGAGGCGAGCGCGCGCGCACCGGATAAACAGCGAGAAACGAGCGCAAAAGCGCGAATCGCCGCCGCAGCTTTTGGATGTATACGATGTATAATAGGTGCGAGGGAGCTTCGACGCTGGCGCGAATTCCTTGAGCTCGTTTTTCAAAGCGAGGATGCGTGTGTGTGTGTGTGTGTTAGAGTCTGTGGGTTAGAATGTTAGATGTATTATGTGAGAGAGTGGCTTTGCGAGATAAACAGGTGCTGCGGGTTGGGTTGATACGATCGATTGATCGATCGATCGGTGGGTCGTGGGGAGAAAAGAGCGTTGGGAATGCTTGCAATTTGCGGGACTGGAGGATTTCTTTTTGTTTTTGTAGGTTATGTGTATGATTTTAAGCTTTGTAATTGGGAAATTAGTTTGGTAAGTAGGTTGATGTTCGTCGTGGATAGCGTTTATTATAAAATATGTCGAACATTTATGATTCATGAATATTACGATGAAGTTGTACATTAATATAATCTTTAATCTTTATCTTTTTCTCATAAATAGATTTGGGTTATGTGTATCAAATACCAAGTATATATCAGAAACTAAATGCCTCTTTTTCTAAAAGTAAAGTATTTTACCAAATGATTGATGTGGTAGTCACGACCACTAATACTAAAATTTGAAATATCCTTATCGTTCCCTCATCAAAAATAAATCCGAATAAATCCATTCCCATCCCACCGAAACCCACTTTCAGAACCAAAACAAAACACAAAAACTTCCTTCGCAGGTAAAGCAGAGACAACTCGGTCGATACGCATCCGTCGCCCCTCTAGATCCCCTAAAAGGGAAGCCACCGCGACCATCGCCCCCCCTATATATAGCCAACACTGCACTCCAGCTCAAAGCAGAGCAAAATTTTTCCGCTCTCCGCTCTCCGTGCCGGCTAATTGGCTAACTACGTGTCGCTTTTAATTGCGACACCACCGCCGGCTTCTGTCTCTCTCTCTCTCTCTGATGCTAACGATCGACCGGCGGCAGTTGCTGACGAGAGAAAAGCGACCTTTTTGCATTAGGAGGACGCCCCGGGGGTAGTAACAGTGCAGCCGGAGTCCGGACCAATCAGCTATACAGGAGAGAATCGCCTTTTGTTCTTCTTTTTATTATCTTTGCTCTCTCGCAGCTCTTCTTCCGTTTCGATCGTGATTCAACGAGGAGGAGCAATTTTTCCGTGATTTTCATAGCTTTTTGTTGGATCTTTAGTCGAAGGCGCGCGAACGGGATTCTGCGCTTTGAATCGGTGAGTGTAGCGCGGCGTCGGCCTTACTTGGCGATTAGCTGCCTGAAGGAGGGAAAAAAAATGAGGTGGAGTGATTTCTGGGTAATTGGGTATAGAGGAGGAGGTTTTCGTGCAGTGGAAATGAGTGGAAATGGTGGAAAGGGGTTTTTTGTGCTGAATTTATGTTGAGAAATATTGAAAGAAGATGGAAAGTTATCCTTCAGAAGTGACTTAAGATCATAAAATATGTTTTGAACAGAGGTGATTATTATTTATTGACTAGAAACGTAATGTATGTATCTTTTTTTTCACACGTTGTATATACTAACTTTCTATTTCGCTACAAGTAGGGATAACAGCTGTTTTCTTCATAGTAAGATAAACAATTACGCGTACGACGGAGCTCAACTAATTTGAATTGAATTTTAAATGGAAAGAATCTCTCACTTGATAAAAAGCTTAATCTTTTGATTTTCATCAGCTTTGTTAACCATATATATATTGTACAATAGTTTTACGAAAAATGCACTTAGTTTTCGATGAAGAGCCATCCTTTTAAATGCTCCAATATCAAAACGAGTATTTAAATTTTTGTCCTTCTCTATATTACAAAAGTAGAAATATATTACATATGATTATCTCCAAAATTATGGTACAATATTAATAAACCTTCATGTACTTTAAGAACTCAAAATCTTTCTGTCTCATCTATTTTGCATTTTCTAACTTCTTTTTGTAATCTATTGTTCATTAAAACCAACGTAATTGCTTTCAGAACAAAACAAAAACTCCTAATACATCTAAAACACTTACAGTACCCGCATAACGTCTTAACTACTATAGTTTTTATCATGCCGTAACGAATGCTGTTTCTGATAAGAACATAATACCTTACCAGCTGTTAATTTACTTACTAAGCTGTTATATAAATCTTATTGTTACCAAAAATTCTTTAGAAACGAAAGAAATAATTTTTACATATCTAAAAATGTATATTCAAAGTCTAAAAAGTTCCACTGAATTTTGCTATCATAGAAACACAAACTGATCAATCACTCTTATTAAATGTGCGATTAAATAAAAAATCTCCGAGTTAAAATCAGATAAAAAGAAACTAAAAACGGTAATAATATTAAACAAGCCTTAGACGAAAAAGGCGAATGAATCTTATCACTACAACAACCCGCCCACCTATCCCCGTCTCCCCAGAAATTCCAGTAAGTCTCGCTCTGTACTCGCGTTGTTTTCACGGTCGCGGCGCGAAACTCGCGTGCGCGCGATACGCATCTGATGCGCGTGCGTACACACGCGAACCGGAGAAAGCAAGCAAGCAAAGTAAAGCAAAGTAACAAACGCATACGCGCGGGGCTCGCGCGAAAAAGGAAGTCCGATGCGCCGGGGAGATCGCTCCGAGATCGTCGAATCAAATGCAAAGAAAAGAGCGACAGAAGGTACACAAGTGGGAATCGTATAATTGTACGCGAGGTGGAATGGAAAAAAAGAGTGGAAGCCTCGTGTGACATAATTGGAAGAGGCCTTTTAAGGGGAATGGGCTCTGCTGCTCCTGGGTTTTATGTGTAATAAAGGTGCCTTGATTGGGGAGAGAGAGAGGGAGTGGGAGAAAGCGTTTTCGCTAATTACGACGTGCAGATTGAATGCGAGCGAGCGTGATCCGGGTATTTGTTATCGACGTGCTGTGGCGGAGATTTTGGATGAAAGTTTTGGGAATTTGCTGGGAGTGTGAAATTGGAAGGGTTTTAATGCTGCAGGATGCTTCATTATTGCGTTTGTAGCTTATTAAGAATTTTTAAAGTTCCTCGCTAGAAGTTTTTTATGAGCTCTGGATGTTATCCAAGAGATGAGGAAGAAAGATATGTGGGATCGAGAAATCTTTGCTAATTACGGTGTGAGAATTGAACAGGAGTGAATTGAACTTGGATTAAACAATATATAAGCGAAATGTCTGATTTATTATTTTTGTTGAAAGTTCTACGAAAAGCTTTTATGGGCTCTAATATTATTCAAGAAGTAAGGAGAAAAGATGTATAATAATACATAGGCATTGAGAATTTTTTCGTAAATTGCGTGTAAGCACGATCAGATTTTAATTTATAATACTTGAAGATTTGGTTTAACGATTTGGAAAATCATCAAGGAGTGTGAATCAAAAGCTTTTAACATAACAAGATCCTCTTTTTTTTTATCATATTTTAGCTTATTATAACTATTTATGACTCTGATATTATCCAAGAGATGAGCATAAAAGACATAAATATCGAGAAAACTCGCAGCTAATAATTTCACTTTCCATGATGAATAAACTTGTTATAA